>JALHBL010001546.1:0-18628 GCA_023638675.1 Camponotus pennsylvanicus
ATAATCTTCTACAGAGTTTTTTGATTTTCCTTGACGCTGTCTTGATACTATTAAAACACTAGAATTTAATTCAGGTTTTGTATTATGAAGAAAGTCTCTTCTTTTACCTAAGGTGTCAATAATTTTAATTCGCTCTTTATTTTTCTTTGGTAAATACATGAATTCTTTTACTTCTCCTTTATCTTTATGTTTTAGATGGAGATGTCTTGCGAATTTTGTTTGCAAAGTATTACAAAATAGACAAATGTTTCTTTGTCTTTCCTTTTCAGAAGTAGTTACCGGAACTATCAATTTACGAATGTCAAGTGGACAGTCATTATCTAATAAAGAAGAATTTTCTTTTATTGAAGATTTTTCAATTGCTAAAGACATTTCAGATGTAGCACTGTGAGTAGTCGGTCTTGGATCATAACTTGGATCATCTTCATCATTATTATTATTTTGACGCATAGTGTTTTCATTGTCCTTATTTGAATTGTCTTGTATTTTAGAACTACAATTTTCTTTGTTAGAATCGACACCTTGAGATTTTTCTTCAGTAGATATATCGGGCCAATTCGGTCCGAGTAATTCCAATTTATCTGTAAATCCACTAGGGAGAGTGCTACTGTCTGATGTTATATTATTATGCAAAACAGTAGACGAATTATGCAGAAAAAATATTTGATATTTCTAAATTCAGAGGTGGCGAGTTATTATGGTAAATGTTTACTTTAGGTTACATAGCTCAAAAATTTTTATTTTCACATATTTTGTAGAGGATACATTCCTGAGTGAGCCACCGTTTGAATTTTGCGGCGGTCTCTTTTCGTTTTTCTCAGATATGCACTTTTGAGATTTCTTACTTTTATGGCATCTTTGTCGTTATATTCTCTTTATGTGTTTACATTTTTTGTTTACATTTTATCATCGCGGTTTCATATTATATTTCCCTTGCGTGTTTATATTTTTTTGTTTACGTTTGCTCGTCCCTTCCATGTCGCTAAGCTATAGGAATTATTGTTTAGTTTCGCCAAATAAAAATTGTACTTTTTATTTTACCTAAACTTTTAATGGAAATATTTGTATATAACTACCTTCGTTTAGCAAAGTACATGCGTGGACACCGCATAATTTCCGCCCCCCTACAGGGGACTCTACTTTCGGAAGATATAACCTAACCCAACCCGTGTCTGAAGTGTGGAATATACCTGGCTTCGCATAGGAAGTTGCAAACTTATATAAACTCATGAACCATATGAACCATGTGAAGCGAAATGTCATATATCAAGGTATTTCCCATACTTTAGACACAGGTTGGGTTAGGTTACATCTTGCGAAAGTGGAGCCCCCTGTAAGGAGGGCGGAACACACGGTGTCCACGCATATACTTTGCAAGACAAAGCAAAGTTTACAAATACATATATTCTATTAAATATATTTCTTCTTAAACATACATGATATAGTAAAATTGTATTCTATTCATGAAACTTTTTTTGTTAATAACTATTTAATAAAAAACAAGGCTAAAATAAAATAAACAAAAAAGATAATAAAATTCAAACGGTGTATTCAAACGGTGTATTACTTAAGAATGTATCCTCTACAACATATCCTCAACTACTTTTCTTATTTGACTGTGGTAGAGAAGAATTTTTTTTATGAATCAGGTTCTCGTTTTGTTCCAGTTTCCTCATTTCTTAAGCTCAATTAAATTATTCTGAGCATCTAAAATTTTTTTAAATTTTCAATAAATATTAAAATTATAATAGTAAAAAAGTAAAATAAAAACATTAAATATTCTCAATAAAATAAACAAAAAAGATAATAATTTTATCATATGTAACAAAAGAAATTTTTAAAATAATTGAATACTTTTACTAATAAACAAATAAATTTATTGCATACGTTATAGCTCAATAATAATATTAAACTAATTTAAAAAATAAAAACTAATTAAAAAATTTCTTGTTCATTGCATTCGAAAATTTTAAAATTATTGTTATAATTATTCAAAAATAAATTATTTTATAAATTTAATAACTTTTCTTATCAGAAGAATTTATTAACTTAGCATTGTACTTCCCACCTCCAATATATTTGACAATACAATTTCTTCCTCGAACGACTTTTACTTCGTTTGGATGGTAGAATAGAATATTCACCATTATCAAATTGTACAAGAGAAAACATCCTTCAAATCAATAAATTACGTGAGTAAGGAAAATTAGAAACAATGATCTGGACAAATATAAATTAGGCTAAGTTAGGAAGATTTAATTAATAATTTTACAAAGATAGTGATATTAGCAGAATGTCTTGAAAAAAATAAAATATTCTAAAAACTCTTCCAAATTCTGCGAAAAAATTTAAATTAGATTTTTTAATCATTTACATTATTATTATTAAATTATCAAATTTTATTTGAAAACAGCAAAAAGTCAATTGATCCAAATATTCAAGCATCTGAAAAAGATATATTGAAATTAAATAAATAAAAAAATATCCAAAAAGGATATATTATTTTTATATACAAGGTGTTTCATTTTAATTGCTCTTTTTAATTGCTCTCGAATATCTTGCAAATGACGCATTTTCTTAGAAAAAAATTTCAGATAAAATTTTGATATTAGAAGATATTAAGATTACGCCAAGGTTAATTTGACTTTTTTAAATAGGAATTACACTTTTATAGCATATTCAACGATATGTCATATAGCTGTCAAGACGATTGATTCGAAACAGTAGTTACAAAATTTTTTTCGATAAGAACTTGAATTATAAATCTTTAAAGTTTAACTACTGTCAACATTAACATCATACAAGAAATACCATGTAGAAGTACTTAATCTTTAACAATTTACAATTCAAGAGAAAGTTCTTTTTTTTAAAAGAGTATTGTTACAAGGGTTTGCTTAGAGCCTCCGCTACAATGAGTCGTAGGTCGTAAGTCTGTAGGCAAATTGACCAATCATGGGCAATTATTTTTGAAATAATCGACTATGGTTGGTCAATTCGCTCTGACCTACGACTTGCGACTCATTGTAGCGGAGGCTTTACGAAAAAAGGATTTGTAACTAATATTTCGAAAAGATTTCGATGTTAACCATATGAATATGGAACGTCATAAAAAAAAAAAAAAATACAGATTCTTATTTTAAAAACCAAAGTATACTTTCACATTCAAGATTAAACAAACCGTTTTTTTTTATGACTGACGAACTAAACAATTTTATCTGAATTTTATCTAACAAATTTTATCTGAAACATTTTCCACGAACATGTCATTTTTTTAAGATATTCGAAATGAATAATTAAAATGGCAAGACGTCCAGTGTATATTAAATATAAATATAAATAATATGAAATATAAATAATTACTTAAAAAATAAATATAATATTCAAGTAAGACGTCCTACTTCAATAAACTACTTAGATTTATTTTAAAAAATTCAACAAATAGCTTTAATTTAAAAAATTTTATTAAAAACAAAGTCAATTTTACATACCATTTGAAATAATGATGATTAATGTTTGTGAATTATCTCTGATTAAATAAATTAATATTCTACAGTGAATGAGATGAATATTGAAACTAAATTTAAAGTATAAATTCAAATGTTGTGCACAGTGTAAAGGCGAAACGTGAAATCCTTGAACAAGAATTCGGTAACAATTCGGGAGAAAGTTTTTATGATAGGCAATATCTTGTAGGGATGGTAAACGGTCGCGTCGGAAAATGCCGTGTGCTCACCATATGTTAATTGTTTTGAAGGAGTTAAAGGATTGATTAAAAAGCTAAGGTAACTGAAAATGCCATGCAAGGTTGTAAAGGAATCTTTAAGCAGTGAAAACATATATAGGGGGTGTGTGTGTGCGGAGAGAAAAAGGGAGAAAGCTGTTTTTTTTATAATGCAGGTGAGGGATGGTGATGTAAATAAATAATATTTAATTTATACATAAGTACATGTAAATATGCAGAATGTAAGCGTATATGTATGTATGTATAATAAAGATTGAGTGGGAGACATTGATTCCTACATGTTATTACTCAACTAATGTGTTTAATTATGACAATAATATGAATGACAAGAATAAAATCGATTTAATCCAAATAAAAGTCAAGCGAAGACTAAGTGTTCCATCTGAGCATTCGAGTAGCTCGGATGCGTTATGCCGCAGTGATATGAGATATGATAGTTGAAGCTCACCACGTACACAAGCTGAGAACAGCGTTCGCATATCGGCTGCTAAAGTTATTATTTATGTTTCGCGTTCTTGAATTCGTCCGTAGTATCATCCCGCACAGCACCTTTCATTATAAATATACAAGGTGTATAAAAAGTACCGGGACGGTGAAATATCTCGAAAACTAAGCATTTCAGAAAAAAATGTTTCAGATAAAAGTTGTAGGATTTCAAAAGATCTATTTACTGGCGCTATGAGTTTAACCTTGGGTGGCGTCGCCAAGGTCAGAGTACGGTCATCTAGAATTTTTTAAATGGCACCCCCTATTTTTTATTGCATATCATAATTATTATAAAAGTTAACTATTATAAGAATTTGTTCTTTATTAAATTTCAAATCTTTATATTATTTAATTATTATATAAAATAATTATGTATAATAAATATTATAAAAAATATTCTAATATTATATTAATTTTTTTATAATATTGGATGTATTTGACATCGCGAATAAAATCGCCTATTAGGCATTTCACTCGCTCGAGTAATCAAGTAGACAATGCGAGTGAGATAGTTATGGAACGCTTCCAACGATATTCGGTCAGCGCTCGATAAGAGACAATTTGAGTTATTTTTTAAAATATAATCATTCAAAACATATTTTCTTGTTCAAAATGCTGAAATTATCTTAACAATCTATACAACAGATTATTTATAAGGGAAATATGCAACATATATTTTGAGGACATATTCTTAGTAAAAATATTCGGATTTTTCATTTCTTATATCTATAAAAAAAGAATCGTGGATATGTACAGACAACATGTACATAAAAAGTTCTATAATAATAAAATTTGTAGAATTAAATTTATTTCTTCAATTATCATCAATTATCCTTAGTGCTAGGTAGCAGTGGCATTAGTATCATACTAAGGCGCAGATAATAATCATCGGACCGGCTTAGGAATGGAAACTTTTGGGCATGGCCATACTGGCACAAGTTGCTAAAGTGCGATGTAGAAGAGAGAAGGGCCTCACTACATTATCTACCTAGGAACATTTAATGGATAAAGTTCAGTTGGTGCTGTTGATGAATGGTGCGATCCGATTGACCACCGATCCTGCGGAGGGTCCGGACCCCGCGGTGTGAAATGGACTACCGGATATATGGCGGTAGACAACCAGACCGCATGATTGTATGGTTATTAGAAAATCGAGAAATATCTTGAAAATAGCCACATGGAACGTTCGAGGGATACTGGTCCCGGGTAAACTCACTATCATCGAGCAGGAGCTGGATCGGTATGGAATCTTAATAGCGGGAATATCGGAGACACACTAGAAAAGTAGTGGTCACTTCATGAATAAAGATCATTGCATATATTTTTCTGGCAATGAAGAACAAAGTTAGAATGAAATGTATTGATCTGTAAAAGCTTAAATCATTTCGTAGCGGGCTATAATCTAGTAAGAGATAGAATAATCACTGTTAAAATCAAGGCAAAACCAGTGGAAGTTAATATCATCCAAATATATGTGTCAACATTGGAAGTTCCGGACGATGAAGCGAAAAGTTTCTATCAACAGTTAGAAACAACTTTGTCAACGATGCCAAGCCGCGAAATAACCATAATTTTTGGCGATTTGAACGCCAAAATAAGTGAGATAACGCAGAACGTGTATGCTACATCAGCCGTTGGGAAATAGAATATAGGGCTTTGAAATATAAGAGACCAAAAACTGTTGGAATTCACAATAGAAAATGTGCTCATGATTGTCAATAAAATGCCTTGTTCCGATACGATATACGTCACATGTACACTCACCAGGCGGTCGGTACAGAAATCAGATAGACTACGTGCTCATCAGTCCACGTTGGAAATCCTCAATTAATGACATGAAAACTTGTCCTGGAGCGTATTGTGGTTCAGATCGTATCAATTCGTTATATTTTTCCTCCAAAAGATTGAACGACTTGAATAATTCGGCGCCAAGCACGGAAATTCGCACGACTCCAAAAAGATCTTTCTACATAAAATTAAACCGATAATTAATCGCGACAGCAAATGAGCTTCTTCGGCTCAGTCACGGAATTGGTAGAAGAGGTAACAAGAATAACGAGTGCGTATTATCGCTCGGCAGCGAGTTCAGCGAACGAGTGGAAAAAAGATATCCAATTATGCGCGATCCTCCGGAATGTTAGAAAAAATCGATGTTAGACGGATTGGAGTTTCTCCTTGGCGCAAAACTTATCCAAGCCTTGGCAACGACAAATTCTCATTAAATTTATTTATATCATCAATTATCACTCGCCTTAGAAATCAATATTTCGATAGATGAAGTAATCGCACGACAAGTAAATGCTCGCGTAAGAAAAATCAAACAACAATATTCTTCGATATATCGCAAGATAATAAAATAATAATAATCACGACTCGAGACAAAAGTGATCGGCGTCAAATTGGAATACGGTATTGGCCAATTGAGGCCAGCTCGACACTCAACGTATTAATGTTTTCTCCGATTAGAATATATAAATTATAAATCTGTAGCATATAAATTTCAAGCATCAACTGGGAAATATACATTTTGATTGATGACATGATAATTGAAGAGAGAGAGAGAGAGAAATACATTTACTTCCACAAATTTTATTATTATTAAAGAACTGTCCGCGATTCTTTTTCTTTTAATAAAAAATGAAAAATCCGAGTATTTTTATTAAGAATATGTCCTCAAAATATGCGTTGCATATATCTCTTGTAAATAATCTGTTGCATAGATTCTTAAGGTAATTTTAGCGTTTTAACCGAGAAAATATGTTTTGAATAATTATAATTTAAAAAAATAACTCAAATTTGCCAAAATATATAGGAATATAAATAATTTTTTAAATTATGTGCTTAAATGTTAATGATGTATCCTTTTTATAAATATAAGTAATTAAGAAATCTTATTATATTTAATAAGCATGGTAGGCCTTAAAATATGCGTTCGAGATATATCGAATAATTTATTGAATATTCTAATTGTAACTTTTCAATTTCAAAATATATTCTTTCATTGATGAGATTAAAAAATAAATTAAATTTAACCAATCGTACTATTAGACTCTTCCTAATTGTGATAGTCATAAATTATAATGATGCATTTTCACAGATGTAAAAAACGAGATATAATATAAAAAAAATATAAAATATTTAAAATAAAATATAAAATATAAAATTAAAAATAAAATATAAAATATTTTATATTTTATATCAAAATATATCAGAGATTAAGATATAAAATATCTTATAAACTATTCAACTTTTATCTATTTTATTTTAGCTATTATAAGCTATTATTTTATTTAAAATATTATAAGGAATCTGTTTACATAAAATGTAATTAAGATACTTCCATTAAAAAAAAAGTTAATCTTGAAATAATTTTGAAAAACGCTATTCAAGCTACGCAATTCAAGCTAAGATCATGCTATTATGTCTTGCTTGAAATTATATAACTTCCATCTGAAATATTTTTTTCTAAAATTTTGCTCTTGAGAGATATTTCGATAAAAAAATTAAAATGAGATACCCTGTATATATTTAAATTAACCCCTTCACAGTCCAGCGAAAAGAAACTTTCCGTGCCAAAAGTGTGTTGAAGAAAAAAGTTTTTAAAATTGCATGAATACGTCAGTATAAATATTATTGAGGTCGTCGAATCCGAATCTGAAGCCAGAATTACAAAATTCAAAATGGTGAATCCAATATGGCGAATCAAAATTCAAAATAATTTTGGATTTCAATAAAAATGTGTATCATTTTTGGGGTTGCAAAATCCAAACCTAATATCAGATTTTCCAAATTGAAAATGGCAAATCCAATATGGCGGACCAGTGTTCGAACAAATAGTTGACATACATAAAGGTTGTATATTTCTCTCTTCAATTATTCTTAAATCCCGCTCTCTGCCGAACCCAGAGTCACGAATCGAGAACGTGGCGGTTATTGACTCCGTTTTTTTATTTTTTTTAATTCTTGAAAAAGGAATAAAATCTGGTATACGTTTCCACTTCTGTGCAAACAGCTTGATTTGATAATTCGTGACTTTGGATTCGGCAGATAGCGGGATTTATAAGTAATTGAAGAAAAAAGTGTACATCTCTCTTTTATGTATGGCAACTATTTGTTCTGGTCCGCCATATTAAATTTGCAATTTTTAATTTGGAAAATCTGATATTAGATTCGAATTCGGCGACCCCAAAAACGATGAGAAACCTATTTTTATTTAAACCCAAAATTATTTTGAATTTTGATCCGCCATTTTGAAGTTCGAAATTCTGATTTCAGATTCCAATTCAGCGACCTCAGAAACCTTAAAATACTCAAGGACAATCAAATCGTAACAGTAATAACATGTTTTTTTCAAGATGCCCCTATAGGGGCCATGAAGCAAAAGTGGCACGAATTTTTTTGGCCCCTATAGGGGTCCCTGACAGTGAAGGGGTTAAGAAGAGATATTTCGATAAAAATATTAAAATGAGATACCCTGTATATATTTAAATTAAGAATTAAAGAAAAAATTTAAATCAGACTTATAGGATCTATCGGACAGATTGTTTATAAACTATATATAAAACGCATACATATTGAGGTCACCTTAATATAAATATTTGAATTATTTTAAAATCAATATTTTCATTGTTTAAAACTTATTTAATCACACAAATTTATTTATATTTACATTATCTAAAATTATTATATTATTTGTTAAAGATACAAGATCTCGATTTAGCTTTGTGAATCAGAATATTCTCAAAATGGCCAGAGAGGCGTCATTTATTAGTAATTGATAAAATTTATGCTAGCTACTAACTTTAAATGGCTAGAGCGACGAGAGTAAAATCTTATTAATTCAGTTGTTACTCTTATACAATATAAAATGTACATGCACGAATATAAAAAAATATACCAAATATATATCAAAAGGAATATACCAAAAGGAAAATTTCAATAATATTCTGATAATTTTATCTTTCTAATGATGATTAAAAATTGATCAAAAACTTTTTATAGTCAAACATGATTATTGTTAGAAAGATAAAGTTAAAGGTTAAGGATTTTAAAACGCTAAAATAACAGAGATTCTTTTTCTTTACACAAATTTTTGTAGTTGTCGACGTGATTCTTACTTATTCTTACTTATATAATGCAGCGCCAGATCCAAAGCGGCCTACCCATACAGCACATGAACATTGAATAAACATCTCAGAAACATTGCAATACAATTTTGCAATGTTGCATCAACCTTATAAAATATAGATTCAACGTTGAAAATAAATTACAGAAACGTCTAATGTCCGCTGAATTGCAATGTTTTGTAAATGTAGCAATTCAACATTCAAAAAACATTTATTTAATATTAATTTAATGTTGATTTAATATTGATTTAATATTGATTTAATATTGATAAATATTGACTTAATGGTTGCTTAGCAGTTGTAAAACATTTTTTTACAACTGTTAAAAGTTTTCTGTGTTGAGATTAGATTTTTTTAAGTCTAAAAAATTAATCCAATCTCAATTTAAGAAAACTTTTAATAGTTGTAAATAAAATGTTCTACTAAACACATCTATACATATATATTATGCGATTTCATAATAAATAACTTCATAATAAAATGTTAAATTTGTATAAAGATGTTTTATTTAAAAGGTTATAACCTCGACTTTGTTACACCGGTTGCTTTTCAATAATACACTTGGAATCAGTGCTTGCACTGCAAACTGGAAATATTCACTGATTGTGAGACAAAGTATCGCACTGTTGGTTTATCTGATGATTGCACTGTGTATCAATATAAACGTCTTTTTCTCACTATTACTGTTAATTTCACTGATGCGCACTAGCGAGCACGTGCTATGGCTATGTGCCTGAAATTCTTTGTTATAGCGGCAAAAAGACTAATAACGCGCCTGCGCCAAATGAATTATTTTATTGGGCGCAGACTCGAAAAGCTTTTAGACCCAGTTCCACAACTTGCTTTAACCGGAATTTATACAATTTTATTATGTATAAAATTATATATTATATAACAGAAATATGTATTAATATATATGTGTGTGTGGGGTGTGTGTGTGTGTGTGTGTGTGTGTGTGTGTGTGTAATTAATATAAATTATTAATATAAATTTTAAATTATATATAAATATAAATAAATAAATAAATAAATAAATAATATATATATATATATATATATATATATACTATATACACATATATTCATTTATATATAAAATTATTTGAATAATCAAATAAAATAAAAAAATAAATAATAAGAATAATATAATAAATATTTGAATATTGTTTCAACGTTGTAACAATATAAAGAATCAATGTAGAAAAATCAACACAGATTCAATGTTGTGAAAATATTCATACTTCAATATTCAACATTGCAACGTTTCAGCAACGTTATTTCAACTTTCTGTGCTGTATGGGCTAGGCACTCTCGAGGAAATCATATGCGTATTCTCTATGCTTCGTTGGAGCAATCTCCGCGCCAAAACCTTTAATCCTAAAGTATAGGGGAATCATCTAGGATCAAGAATAAGAGCTGTCGTATCGACAACTTTCTCATGAAATATACGTAATGCTCTAAAGTCACTCGCCAAATTATGACCGATCACGATTGTCTCAGCGCTGATCAAGCTTAACAATTTTCTCTGAACTTGTTCTAGAGTCAGAGTGCTTTTCTGCTTCATGTGCTCTTCCGTAATACCGCTGAATCTAGTGTTGTAATCTAATATTTGGCTATTTGGTTTAACGAAATTATTGCATATTATCTTGCCTTCCAGATTGATAATAGTGACTCTAGTAAGCTCGAAATCATATTCTGTATAACACATCTCGCAATCTAAAGCACAGATTCTATACTTATTATTATAGCAATTAAGTGGCAATGTACGGACGTAGCCCTTCAAAGGTCCGTTGAGTCCGGGTGTTAAACTGATCGACACATGTACTCCTGTCTCACAACCGATAGAAAATTCCAAGCCTCTATAACAATATTTACGATCCATCTCGCCGTTGGTCCTTCCGTCGAATAATTTGCTCCAATGATGAGCGCAACGCTGTTTATACCATGGACCTAAGAAGATATGGATGGAGTCTAGAGCCGGGGCGGTGTGAAATTTGCGGTAAGGGGGGTGTATAGCTCTGTCTCTTTCCAAAAGCAACCTTCGGGTGTTTCCGTCGCATATCCGATAATTCCCGAAAGGTTATATATCCCGTATTAGCTAACTTTCGAATAAAAATACATGTATTTTTATTCGAAAGTTAGCTAATACGGGATATATAATCTTTCGGGAATTATCGGATATGCGACGGAAACACCCGAAGGTTGCTTTTGGAAAGAGACAGAGCTATACACCTCCCTTACCGCAAATTTCACAGCCCCCTCGCCCATATGAGCGCTTTAGACTCCATCCATATCTTCTTAGGTCCATGGTTTATACAAACATTTCCCTGTGCTATCGATAGAAAATAGCTTATGACATCTCGCACATTCTCTCTTCTGCTACTGCGACGATGAATCGCATTTCTCCGCGCTTTCTGAATCATTATCGTCAGATTTTTTTGTCTTATCCTTAATCTTCCTCTCAACTGCCGAAACATTTTCTTGCTCATGTTCGGAACTACTATCGGCTAACTACTATTGCAATTACCGCTGTCTAGATCTTTCTTCTTTTCTTCTTTACTATCATTTAATATATTAATATTTACAAAGCAGAATGTAGAATTTTTACTATTAGTCGGATATGGTATATAGTATATCATTGCACAACCTGGATGATCAGGACTTTCCACAGGAAATTCGCGTTTCGTTAAGTCATCCGACGACAATATATCTTTTTGAGTGTACTATACCAATAATCGCCGGTATATAGAGGTATAATTTGCCGCACGCTCTCCTTATCTAGTTGCAAGCTCCAATCTTTATATCACAAGGAAAAACAAATGTAGTAAGTTTATTGTATTAGATTTTTTTATTGCTAAAGATGTTCACACACTACACGTGGATGCAAATCTGGCCTTCTTTCTATCCTTCTTTCTTTCATTTCTTTATTACTATATTATTTAACTAATGAAAAGGATTAGATTTTTATATTTGGCGTATATATAATTAAATAGGGGAAGGATTAAAACTTTCTTTATATACATTTTGATAGTCCAACATGAAAGAAATTAATTTTCGCGTAAAATTGGTTTTGAAAAATTAAAATCGATAAACCATCTTTATATCTTTAATTTTTTCGAGACAAGGTGAGAGACAAAAAAATCGCGAAGAAATTCATACACCAATGACATTTTTATAAAAATTTGCGCGATGCACATTACTATCATACTTTTGTAATCGTTAAAATCGCGACAAAGAAGAAGAGGATAATTTCGTTACATTTCGTAAGATGGAATTTCGGAGGCGGGTAAATACTATCACCGGATGGCCGCGTTTTTGATCCAAAAACAGTCGTTGTTTTTTGGTTTGTAGTAACGTTTGTACACATCAATTTATACGATAAACGTTGACTCGATTTCATTTATCACTCACCAAGTGCAATAGAAGATTTCGATACACGATTATTTGAAAAACGATAAGAGCTTATCGAGATTCTTTTTCGAAAACCAATCACATCTCGCTTTAGTCAACAAGTGAACGGAAATGAAATACAAGGAAAAATATAAAGATATAAATAAATATGAGAGAGAGAGAGAGAGAGAGAGAGAGAGAGAGAGGAGAGAGAAAATAATAAAAAATTTGTAAAACAATGCAAATTCTAAAGAATTCTGAAAGAATGTTAAAAATGTATTCATAAAAGCATATTTCATGAAGATTTCCATTCAAGAAGCATATTAAGGATATTTTTTTTTTAAACATTTCTAAATGGTTTTCGGCTTAAAGAAAAAAGAAAACGAAAATAATAAGATAGAAATAAATGTGAGAAAATTTTAGAAAATTCTAAGAGATGTGTTCACACAAAAGACATTCAAGAAATCAGCATCTTTTTTCCCTACGCTGGACTCTAAAAAAGCCTTACAAAGGTGAAAAAAATACGCCAAGTACATAAAAAATATTCTACCTTGTATGCAACAAAATGGTTAATCAAAAAAGTCCTTAAAAATAATTTACAATAAATTTCCCGCACAAAAACTAAAAAATTTGTCACGGACGACCTCCGCGCACGCCGGCGGATAATCGCAGCCGGGATCAGGATTCGGTTTCTTAGGCAAGCTTAAGAATTTCTCTCGGTATTTAGGTCAGAAATTAAAATTGATTTATTCACGTGTTGACTGTGTACAAAGAGAAAAGATGAGTGTGTGTGTCTGAAAGTACAAACGGGTCTTATGTACGGTATGAATGTACGCTGTGAGTGTGCAGTACTAATGCACGATGTACGGTGCGATTGCATGGTATAAATATGCGATGCGAATGTGCAGTATAAATGTACGGTGTACGGTGTGATTGTACGGTATGATTATACGGTGCGGATGTGTAGTATAATTGCACGGTGTACGGTGTGATTGTACGGTATGAGTGTGCAGTATAAATGTATAACTGTCTGATAGAACAGTGCGGTGTAAATGTATAATATATAAATGTTCGATCTTAAGTATCGGCGTTATCGTTGTGCATAAAATGCTGAGCGTTAGCTTAATCGCCGCGGAAATCGGAATGTATTAAAGGGCTTCGCGCGATGCAGAAAAATCCTGTCAGCTGTTTCGTTCGATCTATTATAAGTATGCGGTCGATGACCGCGTGACGTTACGCGACGCGTGCCGGTGTCAAAGCTGCCAGATCCGAGACGCAAGCAACCGGCAACCGTGAGTGGAGGGGGTAACGGGCATGTGAGCGTGAGCGTACGTGTGAGCTCGGCGCTTCGGCGAGATCACACGTACGCTCACGCTCGCATGCCCGTTACCCCCTCCACTCACGGTTGCCGGTTGCTTGCGTCTCGGATCTGGCAGCTCTGGCCGGTGTTTTTGTGCCGTGTTTTGACGCGCGGTCTTACAAGGGGATGACGCGACCTTGGGAACATCGATTTGAATAAAATTTTAAGTGCGTGTAGTACTCGACCAAAGAAGTTTTTGAGGAAAGTGAGAGGACGCAACGCTCAGCCGTTTTTGAAAAAACCAAGCGAAAAATATGCCGTATCTTGTATACCGGTGAGTTTAGATTGATCGTCAAGTAAGCGGCGTAGCTCGGGCGGTAAAGCCCGAGACTACTACGCTGCGGGTCACAGGTTCGATCCCGACCTGTGGTAGTTTCCTTTTTCTTTTTTTTTTCATTTTTTTACGCGAAACCTGCAATATTTTTTTAAATTGAAGTAAATTTAATAAATTTATTTTTTTGTTTTTATTTTCCATTACGAAAGGCAATTTAATTTATTTACGATATGTCGTTAATTTATATTCAATTTCATAAAACCTTACAATTCTATATATTCTACTCGATATTAACCAAAAAAATATATTAAATAATTACGCCACTTATTAATTAATTATAATTTAATACGAAAAATTGCGAAAAACGTGTGTTAAAATTATTATTCACTATCATCATCATGTACATCTTGTGCAGATAGGTTACAATAGTTCGGATGATATTTATCATAGAAACATGTGAAATGATAAAAGATTTTTTTCACACCATGCACATTTTGCAAAAGACATTTCGGCACGCACAATGTTTTTTCAAAAGTGTAATAGGAAAACAAACATCGTTAACATTTAAAAAGATCGATCTTCCTTCTATTAATTTTGCTGCAAACCAAGCATATTTTATCATTGGATAAAAAACGGGAGCACTTAATTGGTGATGAATTAAAGCATGTATTTTTATAGCATCTTCGCGCGATGCTATTTCTCGCTGATCTGTTAATAATATAGAAGCATTTTGCAATCGTTTTATAAAATTTTTAACTTGCCGATAAAAATATACATCGCATGGTTGAGCAAGAGGCGTACACTTTGGTGGAACAAATTTCAATGTGCAAGTTGCTTCTCCAGAGTCGTTTTCAAAAACACTATCGTGCAAATTGCAATCTGTTTGCCCCCCCCAAGAATTGATAATTAGCAAAAATTTATTCTGTTTTACATATGGCACAAGAATACTTTCAAGAAATTGTCCATATAGATCTTTTGTTAGTTTTCCTGATTTTGAACAAGTGACTACAATGTTTTTAAATTCTAATTCCAATTTATCAATAACCGTTAGAACTTGAGGGCCAAACTTGCCCGTGGGTTCTTGTAAACATAAAAAGACTTGGGGAACCAACTTGCCAGACGCAGTTATACAGTATTGTGTGGTGTATGAATGAGTTAACTTATTTAAATTTTGTTTCTTTACAAGAACGCTTTTGACTCCTTGGAAGTCCAAAGATCTATTATAGCTCATTTGATATTGACATCCTGTTTGATCTGTATTAATTACAATTACACTAAATCAAATTTGTGAATTAAAAATTTTGTTTGTTTTTGGAACTGTTCTGCAGCTTTTAATGTTTGTTCAAGGGTAGTTACTTCTCTTTTACTAACGTATTTTGTGATCTTTCTTTGTTTTATTTTATGTTTTTGCTTGAAAACTGTCAGCCATGAAATACTTGCCTCAAACCGAAAATCATTTGATAAAAAAGGAAAAGCTGCTGCCATCGCCCATTGTTGCAATGTTCTAGTGGTAACCTGTAAATTTTTTTCGTATAAAATATATGCTAGAACTAATATAACGTCATATAATATTATTATATCAATGATATTTTTGAAAATGTAACAAAAAAGAAACATTTGTTTTTTGTTAAAGTTACTTTTTTATATTTTTACATGCTCGAAATAGCGCCTTGCTTCGGTGAAACGATCGAAAGTTTCAGCCTCTATGGCCCTTAACTTATCAATTCGAGTTCCGCCTTTTTCAACATCTTCTTTCCAACGTTGAATGTGATCTTTCCGTTTTAAACGAGTAGCGTCATTTTTCTGCAAAGTGGCCAAACTCCATTTCGGATGTGCCAGGGCAAGAGCAACAACTTTTTCTTTATACTCTAACGGAATGTAATCAGGTGGAGGCTTTTCAAAATCGTCTGGATTATAATCGTCGTCGGAAGATAGCGTACACTACAAAGAATGAAATATGTTTTTTTTATCAAGAAATTTAATAAAAAAATTATTGCAGTAGTAAAAAAACACAATAAAACATACCTCCTCAAAATTTCTTCATCATCGCTTTCGTTGTACGTAATTAATTCTTCGTCTACTATCACAATGCCTTCATTGAGCACATTTATCGTTGCTTTGCTTATTTCTTCTGCTATAGCTCGAGAAACTGAACTAATTTTTTCAGGAGGATTCTTCGACAAAAGATTCTGTTTTTCATAAATGCGATTAGCAACAAGAAGAGCATTCGTAAATTCTCCTTTAAAATCTTCATCACAAAATGATCTTTCACTAAAATCCGTAACTGATTTACTAGTTGAAGGTCCTGCATCTTTATCCATTTTTGATTGCGGAAATAGATCTTGTAAAATCACTTATAAAAATTACTTTTTCGTTTCAAGTGTCAACCGTCGCCGTTGGTAGTTCACTTTGAACTGATGGCTCTGGTTAAAGTCTGGCTAGGATCGAACAGGATTTCAAATGTTGTATAGGTGTATACGTAACACAATAGAAAAGGCAGGAAGGGACTAAAAACCGTTACCTGATGAAAACAGGTATACAAGGTATACAAGTGCGGTTGGAGCAGTAGCAGAAGTTGACAATGAGTTTAAAAATTATGTACCGAATATTTTTCGTATTAAGTTATAATTAATTAATAAGTGGCGTAATTATTTAATATATTTTTTGGTTAATATCGAGTAGAATATATAGAATTGTAAGGTTTTATGAAATTGAATATAAATTAACGACATATCGTAAATAAATTAAATTGCCTTTCGTAATGTTAAATAAAAACAAAAATAAAATTATTTGTAAATTTACTGAAAATAAAACAAAAAATAAAATTATTTATTAAATTACTCATTTTAAAAATATTGCAGGTTTCACGTAAAAAAAATGAAAAAAAAAAGAAAAAAGGAAACTACCACAGGTCGGGATCGAACCTGTGACCTGCAGCGTAGTAATCTCGGGCTTTACCGCCCGAGCTGCGCCGCTTACTTGACGATCAATCTAAACTAACCGGTATACAAGATACGGCATATTTTTCGCTTGGTTTTTTTCAAAACGGCTGAGCGTTGCGTCACTCTCACTTTCCTCAAAAACTTCTTTGCTCGAGTACTACACGCACTTGAAATTTTATTCAAATCGGTGTTCCCAAGGTCGCGTCATCCCCTTATTAGCATCGTTTTCGATATCTCGAAGCTCTCCTGTTCTCTCCGAGTTTGATTTATTAATTACTTAATTCGCGCGGATGGAAGATCATGGGGATACGCTGCGCCGACGAGAACAGCTCATCGGGGGTAGCTCTCCTCTACCTCGGTAACTGATTGCAACGGCGGTGCGGAACGGCGAGACACAGTGTTTTGCCGAAATCGAGATAGCAATAACGCCGAGGCCTTTTTATACCCCGGGTAATTAATGGTTAATAGTAATTATTGATTTTTTATTTAATTTTTGATATTTTATTTTTTAATATTTTTTTATGAAATTATTTGTAATGAGATTGTTTTTTAGAAAAATTTAATTATATACATTATATAAAAAATGTTTTAGGAATTAAAAGAATCCTAATTCTCATTTTGTTGATTGTGAGGGAAAATTATTTTAAATTATCTTTAAGGACTTTTTCATTAACCATTTTGTTGCATACAAGGTAGAATATTTTTTATGTACTTGGCGTATTTTTTTTACCTTTTGTAAGGTTTTTTAGAGTAATGTTATAGACAAATGATTATAAGTATATTATCAACAAAATAAAATTTAAAAATTTTATTAATCAAAAATGTTGAAAATGCAATCAAATCAAATAATATCAAATAATATTTAATGTTAAGACGTTTTAATTATTACATCTTTATATCTTTTAACATTGAATATCTTCCCTGCGGCTTGGCAAGCAAGGATCCTTAAATTCTTGTTCAGATAAGTTTTACGAAAAGTTGTAGCGTGTAAGCATAAAAGTGTTAAATAAATGGATTACCTTTGATAACCTTAAATGCCAAAGAGGATCACCGGAAAGAGATCGCTATATAAATGATATATGTAGATGTCGTTAGCATACGTACCGTTTCCGTATCTTGTGAATAAAACTGAAATTATACACGCGCGGAAGAAATGAGTAATATCTCATACTGAGTAAAACCGATTTTACGTACGCGATAGAAATGAGTACGTTCCGTATCTTGAGTTAACCCTGAAATTATCCGCGCGCGAAAAGAAATCGAATGATACTGTAAAAGATATTATAACCTCAGTATTTTATGGATTATA
>JALHBL010001548.1:0-244348 GCA_023638675.1 Camponotus pennsylvanicus
ATACTACGATAACGAAAACATAATCATGATAATAAAACTTCCACAAATTATGTACCCCACATACGATATAATAAAAGTAACACCTCTACCCACTCACAAACAAAACAACACATTTGTATGTATAGAAATAAATCAACCCATAATAGCGGTAGACATGGACAGCCGTACGTATTTTACAACCACGGAAAACGAATTACAAAAATGTATGCGATATAATAACGAATATGTATGCGAGCAAAATTATCCAATATATCACATAGACGATCAAGCGCTATGCGAAGTCCAAACATATGTACAACTAGGGAAACACACAGATAACTGTAACATAAGATACGTACACACAAACACAACGATATGGATAACGTCGAGTAACACGAACACATGGATATATTCCACGCGAGCGAAACAGCAAATAAAGATAACGTGCGAAAACGAGACGACACGGAAAGTCGAGATTGATAGAACGGGACAGTTTACGATTAAAGGAAAATGTAAAATCTTAACACCCGACGTAATAATAAGAACAAAAAAGTCTATACCTGTAACATATACCAAAACACACATACCAGATTATAATTTAACATTAACACCACAAAATCAAGTAGGCAAACTACTAAATAAAATCGAGGAAATTAAATTACGAAAAATAATAAAAAGTCCATCAGAATTAATAGAGCTTAGCAAAACACTGACTGACATAGACAAACAAATAGACGAAGACAACCTACAGATACGAACACACATAATATACCCGGTAATTTCAAGTATCACAGGAACAATAACAATAATCAGTCTTATAGCAATAATTTACGCGATAAAAAGGAGTCTAGCAAAAAAAAAGAGGACACCAGTCAACGTAAATTTGAACTCGACAAACATACCGCGAATATCAAGGGAACGTATCTATGACAGACCCTACCAACCAGACACATTACCAAGCGACACAGCAATACTATATTAAAATAAATATAAGCGAAAAAAAAAAAATGTAAATAGGTAAAGAAAGTTTACCCTAGTAAATTTTCTTTTCCCAAGGAGGGAAGGATGGCGTAACCCGACGGAATAATTAATTAATTACCATTATTATAAATAATAATTTAATTAAATAAGCTGAAGCCGGCAGAAACAATAAAAGTAAATAAGTTAATATTAAATAAGAGATATTAGGAAATAGAAATAAGACGTGACGAAAAGAATAGCAAGTCACGATCAAAGCTGAGTAAGCATAATAAAATCGAGCACGGAGCACGAACCGCACTCCGGCTCGAGGACACCTCATCCTTTCCTCAATAAGCAAACGATATATAAACCGATCACGAAATCATCGGTCGGACTCGTCAGACTCGTCAAGTGACCGGATTGACTGACTGCCGAATCGTCAAGCAATACCGTGTCGAAATCAACATCAAGCTATTGTAACGTAAACAGATTTCAAAGTAGTGTAAGCACAGTGTAAGAAGAACGACTGAAATATATTCCTTTACTATCAAGTACGGAGTGTCTCATTCATTGCTTGGATTCTAATCCTTTGGGCGAACGATCCCGAAGACCCGTCCTCCGCGGTTCGGGCACAACAATACGAAAGATACGAAAGATCTCCGATACGAGATATTTAACTGACAATGAGGCATCTTTTCTAACGATATTCATTGGAATATCGTGATATGATAAATGTAAGATATGATATATGAATAATTTACCACTTTAGAAAAAGCAATTTACTTTTAATTTTTAAAAAAATGTTGCTTCATACATTTTACATTATTGAAATATTTTTCTTTACAAGGATTTCCTTTTAAGGCTATAGTTTATAGTAGTGTAGCGAAAGCTGCAGCATAAATTTCACAGCATATGCTATCAAGTTGTTGAAGCTTTTCAAATATTATTATTTCTAGGCAACGGCGATGAAAGTAATTTTTTAGGCACCAATTTTCATATATACAGCCGAGTAGGTATCGTACATTCAAAGCTTGGTGTCATTCAAAAAAATCGCCAGCGATCACTATAGTTTGCTCCAATAATTTGTTAGCTTTTACCGCTATATGATATACTATAATTATATAAGAATTATCGAAATATAGCACATTTTAAAATAAGAATCATCTTTTATAACGCTTAAAAATCGGTTCAATGATTCATCTTATCTGGATTTTTATTCTTATTAAATATGCCTCTTAGTTGAAGCAGTCTTTATGATCTCTGAATTAAATTTTACCAGAATGCACATGCAAATCGTATCTAATGTAAAATATTTTTGAAAATAACCAGCATACAAATTAAGATCACCTCTGGATTTTTTTTGAATAACCAGCACCCGAATTAAATCGCCTCTGGGTTTTGTTTAAATCAGCACACGAATTAGATCGCCTCTGGATTTTTTTTTGAATAATTAGCTCACGAATAGATCGCCTCTGAAATCAATATTTTAACAATCAGAACGCACATGCAAACCGCATCTGGTATGAAATATTTCTAAAAATAACCAGCCCACGAATAAATAGCCTCTGGATTTTTTTTGAATAACCAGCACACGAATTAAATCGCTTCTGGACTTTTTAAACCAGCGCACGAATTAGATCGCCTCTGGATTTTTTTTTCAATCAGCTCACGAATAGATCACCTCTGAAATAAATATTTTAATAATCAGAGCGCACATGCAAACCGCATCTGGTATGAAATATTTCTAAAAATAACCAGCACACGAATTAAATCGCCTCTGGATTTTTTTAAACCAGCGCACGAATTAGATCGCCTCTGGATTTTTTTTTCAATAATCAGCTCACGAATAGATCGCCTCTGAAATAAATATTTTAATAATCAGAGCGCGCATGCAAACCGCATCTAGTATGAAATATTTCTAAAAATATCCAGCACACGGATTAAATCGCCTCTGGATTTTTTTAAACCAGCGCACGAATTAGATCGCCTCTGAAATAAATATTTTAATAATCAGAGCGCACATGCAAACCGCATCTGGTATGAAATATTTCTAAAAATAACCAGCACACGAATTAAATCGCCTCTGGATTTCTTTTTCAATAATCAGCTCACGAATAGATCGCCTCTGGGATAAATATTTTTTAATAAGTATTTTTTAATTAATAACTAGAACGTACATGCAAACCGCATCTGGTAAAATAAATAATCTGTATATATACAGGGAGTATCGCTTTAATCGCCCCATACATTTTGTAGAGGTAGAATGGATTAAACCGAGGAAGAATTTATAAAGTTATTTTGTTATATTCTCAATAATTAACGAGAAATTAATTTAAGAAGATCGGCGAATCCACGCGAGTAGAAGCGCGCTGCGAGAAGAGACCTCCCTGCTGTAACATGATACTGACCGCGCGACGAAGCGATGGGAGGAGCGTCGCGGCGAATGTCGGAGCCTCGCCGCATCGCCGCTCCGCGCCTATCTACAAAGAACAACGGCACATACGCGCTCGTAATGTTAAAGCCCCGCGTTGAAATATTCTCTCTCTCTCTCTCTCTCTCTCTCAATCATTTAATCAATAAATCAAAATAAATCTTTCTCTCGCGCTATCTCTCTCTCGCGGAATAAAAAATTTTGTTATCATTTCCGCACCACCTTGCGGTAGATAACACGGCGCATTTTTTTTAAAGTGGTATCCCCAGTAGGTCTAATCCACTCTCATATTTTAATGTAATAATTGCTCGAAGTGCCTCCCTCGTTCTCGTAAACAGAGTTCGACTCTTCGAGTAATATTACGCGTCGCGCGATACGCCATTTCCGGCGTGATGGTATTAAAAGCTGCAAGAATTGCTTCTCGTACTTCAGCTTCTGTAGCATCACGCGTGTGCTCGATTAAATCTTTTATGTGGCCCCGCACGAAATAATCGAGCACATTCAGATCTGGCGATCGCGCCGGCCAAATGATTGGGCCACCTCGACCCATCCATCGATCCGGATAATGTGCGTCTAAATACGTACGTGTTTGCTGAGAGAAATGTGCAGGAGCCCCGTCATGTTGGAAAATAATTTCTGCTCTTACATAGAAAGGAATATCTTCGAGGAGAGCAAGCAACTCACCTCGAAGAAAATTCCTGTATATTTCTCCATTTAAACGAGGCGGTAAGAAATAAGGAACGATCTAAAAATCACCAAAAAAAATTGATTTGTTAAAGTCGCGAAATTCCTTAACTTAAGTTTAATTTAAATTTTAATTTAATTCTAAATAAATTTATTACTTACGATTCGGTCCGCTATTATTCCTGCCCACACATTTATTGCCCAGCGATATTGAAACACACGTTCTCGAACAGCGTGCGGATTTTCTTCCGCCCAGAACAAAAAGTTACGACTATTAAACACACCGTTCGGTGTGAAAGTAGCTTCATCACTCCATAAAATGCGGTCGGGGAAAAAATCATTCCGCCGATATTGAGCGAGAAACCCTGTGTGTATTTCGTCAATTATTAACATTTAGTAATTCCTTTTTAATGCAAAAAAAAATTTAATCGCAAAAAAAACATTAAAATAAGATAATAATAATACCTTCACAAAAATAGACGCGCTGTTCTTCGTCTCTCGGTAAAAGTTGTTGCACTCGCTGGTGGTGATACGGGTGCAATCCGTTTCGGCGTAAAGTACGGTGCACCATGCTTTGCGAGAGACCGAGCATTTTAGCCACACGACGCACGCTGTTTCGAGGATTTTCCTCGAATGCTCGCAGAATTCGTTTTTCCCCGACCGCATTTTATGGAGTGATGAAGCTACTTTCACACCGAACGGTGTGTTTAATAGTCGTAACTTTTTGTTCTGGGCGGAAGAAAATCCGCACGCTGTTCGAGAACGTGTGTTTCAATATCGCTGGGCAATAAATGTGTGGGCAGGAATAATAGCGGACCGAATCGTAAGTAATAAATTTATTTAGAATTAAATTAAAATTTAAATTAAACTTAAGTTAAGGAATTTCGCGACTTTAACAAATCAATTTTTTTTGGTGATTTTTAGATCGGTCCTTATTTCTTACCGCCTCGTTTAAATGGAGAAATATACAGGAATTTTCTTCGAGATGAGTTGCCTGCTCTCCTCGAAGATATTCCTCTCTATGTAAGAGCAGAAATTATTTTCCAACATGACGGGGCTCCTGCACATTTCTCTCAGCAAACACGCACGTTTTTAGACGCACATTATCCGGATCGATGGATGGGTCGAGGTGGCCCAATCATTTGGCCGGCGCGATCGCCAGATCTGAATGTGCTCGATTATTTCGTGTGGGGCTACATAAAAGATTTAATCGAGCACACGCGTGATGCTACAGAAGCTGAAGTACGAGAAGCAATTCTTGCAGCTTTTAATACCATCACGCCGGAAATGGCGTATCGCGCGACGCGTAATATTACTCGAAGAGTCGAACTTTGTTTACGAGAACGAGGGAGGCACTTCGAGCAATTATTACATTAAAATATGAGAGTGGATTAGACCTACTGGGGATACCACTTTAAAAAAAATGCGCCGTGTTATCTACCGCAAGGTGGTGCGGAAATGATAACAAAATTTTTTATTCCGCGAGAGAGAGAGAGATAGCGCGAGAGAAAGATTTATTGATTAAATAATTGAGAGAGAGAGAGAGAGAATATTTCAACGCGGGGCTTTAACATTACGAGCGCGTATGTGCCGTTGTTCTTTGTAGATAGGCGCGGAGCGGCGATGCGGCGAGGCTCCGACGTTCGCCGCGACGCTCCTCCCATCGCTTCGTCGCGCGGTCCGTATCATGTTACAGCAGGGAGGTCTCTTCTCGCCGCGCGCTTCTACTCGCGTGGATTCGCCGATCTTCTTAAATTAATTTCTCGTTAATTATTGAGAATATAACAAAATAACTTTATAATTTCTTCCTCGGTTTAATCCATTCTACCTCTACAAAATGTATGGGGCGATTAAAGCG
Organism: Camponotus pennsylvanicus; assembly: GCA_023638675.1. NCBI lineage: Eukaryota > Metazoa > Arthropoda > Insecta > Hymenoptera > Formicidae > Camponotus > Camponotus pennsylvanicus. The sequence continues at coordinate 5,913 of JALHBL010001548.1, forward strand.
ATACTCCCTGTATATTGTGACGTTGCCGTCTCAACGCGCGTCCATCCGCCCCGGATCTTGACGGGTGCGAGCCGAGCGGCCGCGCCAGAAAGAGATTGCGGGAGCCATATCGAAATCTCCGGAGAGACGGGCTATTGTTATAATTTTGCGTCATTACTAATTCTTCTTTTTTGGTATTATTTTGTACATCGGGCAACCTGCCGGAGAACATCTTGAAGAAAAAGAAGAGGAATCTTCTGCGACAACCGATACGACATTTCCGGCCTCCGATTCGAGAGCGGAGATAGCGCCCGTGGATCAGGCCAGAGCCGAGTCGCGGGTGGAATTCGCCCCCGCGAAAAGAGGATGAACAGCGGAGGACAAAACGGCTGTCAAGGACCGGAATCGCAGGGCCCGGTCGGCGCTATCCTCCGAGGACGGAGGACGAACGATCGGCATAAAAGAAGACCGCCGACAGCAGGGTCGCTGAAATTCTGATTTTCGAATTATCGGGGCCATCACGGGCCCCGATACAGCGTTGTCGCGGGGCGCATTAATATCTCGCGTGTCGCGGCGCTATTGACCGCGAATTCGCGCACCCCTGCGCGCAGGATTGACGCCGCTATCGACCCTGGATCGCGAGATCCAGGGAGATACTCTGGTGCGGGCGTTCGTTGAAAACAGTTTATATAGTCTCATATAGTCGGTTCTTCGTTGTCGTTTTGTGTGTCGCAGCCGAAATCAGGGCGAGAGGACGAGCCGAGGATCATCCCCTGGCCACGGGAGAAAGTATCGGTGAGGTTGCCCATCGCATAATTGTAAGCCACGTACGCGATTCCGTCCGCGGACCGGCCGCTCTATCGCCGTCGCCATTTCTGTGTCTCGTTGTCGCTCGGTCTTTGTACCGAGCTTTCAATTTTCGTGTATTTCGGGCGACCGGAGGCAAGCGACCGAGATATTAAGGACGATCGTAACGTCGGCCGTAGTCGATAAGGAACCGTTCGTCTCTCTCCGGGATTCGGGGTGTTGTAAACCGCATAGCGACCGGCTCTCGTATATCGACCACGTGCGCGGTAAATCGCGGGGGATTGCGTTCGCTTTCCGTGCGGTCGAAAAGAATTGTCAAAGCCGCGTAAGACATCCCCGCAATCGATCTTCTTGCGACTTTCGTTATTAATTAGCGTGTATGTGAGTGTGTGACCGTGTGCGTATCGTGACGTTGCGAATGTCGTGCTGTCTTTGTCGCGCTCGTTACGTGTATGATTTGCGCTTATTTCGAGATATTTGTCGTAGCGTGCATGTGAATGTGTCGCGGTGTGCGATAAATTACGATAAATTAAGAAATTGCCGAAATTCGAGGGCTTCGCGTAAGTAAACACGCCGAAAGGCAAGTAAGCGACGTCCGACGGCTGTCGATTATCAATTGCATCGAACGCGTCCGTCGCAAGCGAGATCGTCCGTCTTCGCAAATTGTTTAATTGCTCTCGCTCAATTATTAAGCCTCTTTTCGAACAGGTGGCCGTCGATTAACAGAGCGAGGGAAAGAATAAAAGGAAAAAAAATCTGTAAAATGAGTCGGCGATGAGAGTGTTAAAAATTAAAATTTCCGCCTCGTTTTCGAAACGCCATTCGGCTTCGCAAAGTCTCGCCATAAAAACGGGCTAGAAGAACTACCAAAATCAGCGCTTTCTTATAGTCTCGATTTCGTATTGTTATTATTATCACCGCTATTGAAGACTACTCGGTTCTATATTCCGTTATTTCAAAATTTCGAAGTTATGCTAACATCTGATATATTTCGTCATTTCAAATTTGCTAAGTTATGTTGTCATTATTTCTCTCTTGAATTCGTTATTTCTGTTATTTTATATTTTTTTTATATTTCTTTTCTTGAATAAATTTGTTATATTTTCTTTTATATTAAGCTCGCGTAATTTATTTGAGTGTTCGCGTTGCATGATTGTTAAAGTCCGTTGTGCCTGTCAATTTTCGTAATTCCCGAAAGCCTCGCATAAAATAATTTAATATCCTTTTCAACAGACCCTGCCCCTCTACCGTTAGGTGAGCTAGTTGGCCCGTGGCGAATCAGGCAAGCTTTTTCTCGCGTTATTCTGGCGTTTAGCGAACTGATACGTGAAAGACCGTATCTGGCGCCCAACTTCGGGATCTCGAGACGGCCTTCGCTTCGCCGCGGATCGCGCGAGAACACCCTCCATCTTAGTTCCTCCAAGCGCGAGTATCTCTGTCCTTGTGTTTTTGACGACTTTTTCGCTCTCCCTTTAGCATCCTCCTCTCTAACACCTCGAGGAGGAATTGTATATAAAATTAACAATTTTTTGAGAAGCGTCGCAATATATATATATATATTGTGTATATCTATAACTTACACAGAATATTTTCCACGTTGTAACGCTGTTTTCGCGAGGCTTGTTACGCGTACGATTGTTATGACGCCGCGCGACAGCGAGTATCTATGACGCGCAATACGAGAAAGAAACCACAGGAGTGTAATGCCTTAGTGTGCGCGTATATGTATACTGACGTATACTATTACACGCGAAATGGAAGAGAAGGATGGTATGATATTGTCTCCTTGTCACACAAACAGATTGTAGCGCCTCCTATCGCGACATCGGGCAACTAATCTACGGGTCTGTTTTACTCTTTTGCCTCGATCTCACACAAACACATATGCACAAAAATTTTCTGCACTAAAATTTTTTTTATTCGACTATTGAACTTATTTCTAGAAGTTCATCTATATTCCTTCATATAATTACAAGCCCGGACTGATTCTATTTTGCACGCATAAACTGTAAAACTTTTATATTAAGAGAGTATTGTTACGATCTGACGTCAGAAGTCGATAAAAAACCTATAATTTTCTAATTTTCTTTCGTTTTTAACAAAAAATCAATAGCTCCGGTGTATATTACTATGTGTACTTTAATCATAGAAAAGGATTTATTATTCCGTACGATCTATAAAAAAATTTCGGTGCAGAAAAAAATAATCGTTTTGATCGGTAAAATAGGACGGTCCGACATCCTCTTAAATGCATGGAATAACTTTTCAGCACTACAATCTTTCACATCAATATTAATTAATTTGACTAGTTGTGAGCGAATATCGAATATCTCAGGATCAATGTATCAAACGAAAAATGTCATCCACTTTTCATTGCAAATATCCGATGTTTCATCAATAAAAACAAAGAATTTTGTATTTTGAAGCTTATTAGCGACATTTTCATTTTCAACAGGATACAAGACATTGGAAATTATATTTCTACATTTAGTTTGACTCATTTTTTTTAATACATTAAGATCTTGACCTACGTGTTGAAAAAAGCTTAAAATTTCTTGTGCAGTTTGATGAGGTATATTTTTTCTGCAATTAAAGCGGCATATTGTATTTCCGCTGCTTTTTTACGTTCATCAAACGGCAAAAGTGAGTCGTCTATCATGTCTACATCTATGTTCTTTGTTTCTGTTTCATTTTTTTAGACATGTTTATATATGGTTTGGATTCTGCGTGACGATAAATGTGTGATAAATCGCCAACCATAGATTTATCACAAAAAGTGCAAAAAAATGAACTTTTATTATGCGGCACTTCACGTAACCACGGTTTAAATAATTCGATTTCCATCCATTGTGGTTGAAATGTAGATTTTTTGTATATATTTTCATGTAAATTTTTATTATTATCATTTAAAGATAAAGTATTTTCCTGAATATTTTTTTGTGAGACGCAGAATCCACATGCCTCAAAACATGTGTGTTACAAGAAATATTTTTGTTGCATATCGTGCAATGATACAAGCTATCATTGGAAAATACTTTACGTATCCAAGATTTAATTACATCATTAGTAAGCCAAGTTTCCTGAACACCGTTTAGGTTTTTTTTAAAATTCATCAGACATTTTTACAACAAGAAATAGGCAGAAACAAAGAATCCAAGAAGAATGAATAAAGGAAAATAAAGAAGATAAAAATATATAAGAATTTAAAAACAATTGAAACTTACAATCAAGATTGTTTCAGCTTCTCTCTCTCTCTCTCTCTCTCTCTCTCTCTCTCTCTCTCTTTCTTTCTCACTTTCTTTCTTGAACACCTAGCACAAGTCACAAGATGAAATAGATTACTAGCACAAAAAATATATATTATAATATTATAATATTAGCAAGTACAAGATAATAATTATCTTACAGAAGCATCATGAAATAAATAAAGAAGTGAAATAGCGCATAACAAATCCGCATGAAACAAATGAACAAATCAGTGATGCCAGAACGTATCGTGTATCTGTATACGCGATTTTCACTTGTGTGGTTACCCCCTCCACTACGTTGCCGATTGCCAGCGTAAGCGTTCTGGCATCACTGGAACAATGCCGATAGTGCTTCATTTCGCTGTAATACGTCAACAAACAACGATACGTCGACGTATAAGACTGGACACGCCAGTATGTCTCGTAAGTAATAAATCAAATTATTATTTCTATTCATTAGTAAAATATTAAGAATTTTTAATTTATACTTTTATCTTCTTTTTAAATTTTATGTACTTTTTATTTTTACAGGAGAAATCGAAATGAGCCAAAATGAAATTGGAAATATGCAGCAAATACTGCAACAAGTGGTGCAGGACCAGAAGCTACAACAACAACAGTTGCAGTATTTGCTGCAGCAGCAGCAACAGCAGCAGCAGCAGCTCCGACATCGACGTCGACGCCGTCACCGACGATGACACCGACGTCAACGCCAGCGCCGATGACAACACTAACGTCGCAACATTCAAATAGTATATATTATTTATTATTTAAATATTTATTTATTTATTTATTTTGCACGAATATTATAATGCATTATTAATTATGTAAATGTTTATTTTTCAGATATACAGAGAAGAGGACCGGCCGGGCGGGCGATCACGTGCCCGCTGGTATGCTCGACGGCAAATGATGGCTTACCGAGGTGGCTGAGGAGGCCAACATCGCGGCAATTTTCGAGGCCGAATTATGAGGGACCGCAGTGGCCCCACTATAATAAAGAAATATTTCTTTAATTAAATTTAAGTCTATAATTCTATAATTAAATAATTCATAATTAAAGATACTTCTTATTTAATGAAAAGTAATAAAATATTTTAACATTAAATAATGTGTTAAATAATTATTTATCTTCCTTTATCCTCTTTTTCCCTCTCTCTTTCAGATATTATGTTTTATTATGTAATATTAAAAAATATCTTGTCGCTAATTGACACCAGACTCACAAAATATTAATGTGTAAAAAATATCTTTTTAAAAAATATAACTTCTGTATAAATGTAATATAGATAATTATATGTAGATATATTATAGTACAATATAATATTAGTTAAAGTGTGGTACCCCAATAGGGCTCCAAGTGAAGGTCCACATTCTAAAAAGAACCTTACGCCCCATGGATGGTGAGGAAAATCATCATTCATTTACATTAATTTTTATATTATTATCATGACACAAACGTATAAGTGATAGATATACGTTGTTACGGCTGTCGTTATTATTGCAAATATATTGTTAGTTTTGCGGAACGACTTCGATATATCGCAACGTGCACGACGCAATCGGCACATTCATTAATTATTATGTATTATATATATTGTATATTATGTATGCATTATGTATTATATATTAGCGATTTTAAGATACGTATATTTAATATATAACGCATACATAATATATAATATAATAATACATAAAGGCTGTAAAAAACATTTAACACTGTCACGCGTATTAAATAGTGAGAAACCAGAGGCAACGAAAACGAGAAGCATTGCCTCGTCGCCGACTGTGGAAAGTGAGAAGGAGACAAAAAACAATATCTCTGTCCTCCTTTATTATCCGAAGTTAGCTAAGGCTCCGGATCTCACGGTACGCAGTTTGCGCCTGCGCGCGTTATCCCTTCCACGACGGTTGCGTGTTGCTCGCGTAGGCATTCTGGCATCACTGGGTCGGAGCGTTCGGTAGGATCGCAGGACGGGATCTGGTACCGGTGTCCCGGCCGGGCCAGCTTATATACCCGGCCGGGATTCCTCCTCCAGAAGTGCTGCTCAGGTAAAATACACGAGTGCGAAGAGGACAACGATAGTCGAGCGAACGAGCGAAAGAGACAGCATGCGCCAGATAATGTGAGCAAGTGAGAGTGTGTGTGTGCGAGCGAGAGAGAGCGAGTGAGCGAGTGAGACTGCCAGAGCTGTGTGAAGTTGGCCCCCCCACTACTTAAAATCCAATAATGACTATTATCATTCGATTGGTGGTCGTTTGGTGGTATTTGGTAGTCCATTCCTGATGATTCGTAGCCAAAATTATAGTTAATAATACGAAAAAAAGATATACCGGCGTGAAGTTAGCCCCCCTTTCATAAAATTCGACTTTCCAGACTGCATAAGTAATAATAACTGTAAGCATCCGTTTGGTGGTCGTTTAATGACGTTTGGTAGTCCATTCCCGATGATTGGTAATCAAAATTATAATAAATAATATGAAAAAGAAACATATGTGCGTGAAGTTAGCCCCTTCTTTCATAAAATTCGGCTTTCCAGACTGCATAAGTAATAATAACTGTAAGCATTCGTTTGGTGGTCGTTTAATGACGTTTGGTAGTCCATTCCCGATGATTGGTAATCAAAATTATAATAAATAATATGAAAAAGAAACATATGCGCGTGAAGTTAGCCTCTTCTTTCATAAAATTCGGCTTTCCAGACTGCATAAGTAATAATAACTATAAGCATCCGTTTGGTGGTCGTTTAATGACGTTTGATAGTCCATTCCCGATGATTGGTAATCAAAATTATAATAAATAATATGAAAAAGAAACATATGCGCGTGAAGTTAGCCTCTTCTTTCATAAAATTCGGCTTTCCAGACTGCATAAGTAATAATAACTATAAGCATTCGTTTGGTGGTCGTTTAATGACGTTTGATAGTCCATTCCCGATGATTGGTAATCAAAATTATAATAAATAATATGAAAAAGAAACATATGCGCGTGAAGTTAGCCCCTTCTTTCATAAAATTCGGCTTTCCAGACTGCATAAGTAATAATAATTGTAAGCATTCGTTTGCATTATTTATTACCAAATGTAATGTAATTTTCAAGGAAGAAAATAAGATATATATATCCATATGTAACCATGCGTCTCGTAAAAATTTTGTTTACTTCTAATTTCAAGTTTTATTATGCTTTTTCTGTGATAAATAAAAAGTTTTGCTGTGTGTGTGTGTGTGTGTGTGTGTGTGTGTGTGTAAAATCCACGTTATTTATTTTTTACTTATTATAAAATATTTTGCTTATTACAAAAATAAATTGCTTATTTAATAATTTTATTTGATATTTATATACTTTTATATACTTTTATTTATATGCATAATATAGATATATTATAGATACATAGTTTTTGTATACATTATATCTACATGTATATATATGTATATATATCATATATATCATATATGTATATATGTTCATTTTTATGAACTTATTATATATATTGCCCCATGCGGCTCTATCTTACGTTCTTCATTACAAGATTGCACTGAGTTCATTAGATCATTATACACACTCCATGTGCTATGTATTCTTTTTACATATGCAATGTAATGGTGATTAGTATATGCTATTATACCAGCCAATCTAAAAATTCAACATAAAGTTGTGAATCATCAATGTATTGTGAATGAGCGTGAAAAGAAATTATATAGCCACATTTAAAAAAAAATTAAGCTTAAATTATGCTTGCTAAAAACAATGTCAATAAGTATAAAAATATGAAAAACATAGAAGAATGTATTTTTTAATTAAATAAAATAAATGTAGGTATATAAATAATTTTCATATATTTAATAATTTAATTTTCATAAATTTAAATTTTTATGTAAAATAGTAATAATAAGTAATAATTTTATATAATAATAGAAGTAATAGTAATAATAAATAATAATTTTATATAATAATAGAAGTAATTAGTTTAACTAGAAAGAAAGAAAACATAAAATTTTATTTAAAAACGTGCAATTGCAGGCACACTTACAGATTATTATACTTGCGAAAATAAACTTATCTAATGAGAAATTGAAATTCATTACGTATTTCCTTCTATCATTTTTTTCTATTGTTATCCATATTTCTATTCCATATGTCATAGTTAAAATTATGATATTATGATATCATAATTTTTATTTCAGTTGCTATAATAAAATTGATTTATATATGTAACAAAGTTAAATATATTTAATTTCTTATATTTAAGAGGGAGTTTCTTTATTAAAACTACATAGATTTTTAACTTAATAAAGATAGATTTTTAAATTTGTAAATAATTTATCTTACCTGTATTTTTGTTTTAAAATATTTATTATTATAGGAAAATCTTTTAATTGACAACTCATGCCTGTTTTAGCATTCAAAGATACCCGAATGTCAAGTTCAATATATAGATGTATATTAAATTTAATATATTCAGTGCGACGTCCAGAACATTCAGATTGTTGGCATTTGATATTCTTTATTTGAAAATTAGAGTCAAGTGCTTCTTCTAAATACATAAATCCCTTTTTTTGAATTAATTGATGATTAACACCAAGTACTGATATATTATTTATCTCTTTTTGACATTCATTTGAGGAACATTCAGATATTTTGTTAACGCATGGTTCATCTTTTGTAAGATTTGTCCACATTACAGCAATATTATTGTAAACATCTATAATATGCATGTTGCCATCTTTCATTGTTGATAAATTTAATTCATTATTATCTAATAAAACAGCGATTCTCTCCTTATAAACTGTTCGAGATAGCTCGTTGTGAAAGAGCTTAGAGCACGAGGAGGCGAATGAGACGAGAGGAGTCGAATGTGGAGACAGAATAGTCAGCGGAGTCGCTTTTGCATTTAATATATATAACGTCACAGTTTAATTTAACGATAAGTATGTACAAAGAAAACTACTAATAAATCACAAGCTAAATCAGCGAGCAGCCGATTTACCACTCCGCAAGCAACGGATCAGAAAATTCGTTAAAGTCGCGAGCAACGAGAATACGTGAGCTTAGCAGCAGAACTTTTGAGAAAGGCGACTCGATCTTTTTGACGGCGGTTTATATAGGCTCCTTCTTCGAGAAAGATCTGGATCCTTCCCGAGAGTAGCGGACGTCCTATTATAGTTTTTATTTTTATGACTTGCCGTTTTGAGCATTGTCAGAGGGCAAAATTGTTATCGCGGGCCTCTGTCAAGCAACTCGCGGTGGTCGCCAGCGATTGGGCGCCAGTGGCGTAGTGATGTGGCGCGATAGGCGCGAGGTGACGGCATGGATAGAGCTCGCGATTTACCAGCGGTTTTGGCTCTCTATACGTCACTGACGCGCCAAATATGATAGTAATGCGCAATTTCTTGCTTCGGCTTAATCCTCAACATAAACAGTGATATTTACACCGTTATTTAAAATTAATTGACAAAATTTTAAAAACCTATTATTTGAATTACTAATATAATTAAAATAATTTTTATCTTCTAAAGCAGCAAGTGTAATAATTTGAGCAATTGAATCAAAAGGACACGTATTCCGAATTTCATATGTAATTCTATTGATTTTCAACGGTTGTAAGAAAGAACCATTTCGGAGAAGGAATTTTTTTGATTTTTTAAATTTAATGTTTTTAATATGTTTTATTTCTGGATGCGGCTTGAAATATTTGGATTTACTATTAGTAGTGCTACGTAATTTTCTATGTTCTGATAATTTGTTATTTTCATTCGTTTCTTCATTTTGTTGTAATATTTCGCTTTTACCTTTATTCATCCAATTTTCAAATTGATGCATATCTTCATTTTTATCAATTTCTGTATTAATATTATTATTCGTATGATTAGTATTCATATTAATATCATTCCGATTAATACTCATATTGTTCATATTAGAAGTTACAATAGCAGCAGATGCTATTTTCATAGTTCCGTCAATAGATCTTAAATGCATCTTGATAAACTTATCTGCACGCATAGGAGTTTGTACATTTTTAAAAATATATTCACGTAAATCTTTAAAATATGCTTCACAATGCGCTGATGTTGCACGTACATATTCCGAATTAAATATGGGAGCTAAAACTCCAGACCATAATGGAAATTCTAGACATAATCTTATTATTTGTTTATAGAATTCAGGTAAATAGAAAGCATTTAAACGAGAAGCTTTTCTATCACTATTTACTTCCGCTTGCATTTTTAATTTCTCAATCCAACGATGAATATCGTCACTGTCATTAGGAATATCATCACAATCATTTTCTTTATCAGTAATATCCATCATAATATCATTTTCTTCTCTTCTATCGGCGATTTTAATATCAAGATTCGTATGATGAATTTCAGTTGCAATATGATCTTCTAATTCTTTTTTAGCTTCCTCTGCAGGTGAAGGCAATCCTGTACTATAATATCCTTCATATTGTTGGATACTGACAGTTAATGTGAGCAATAAAATTGATTCAAATGTTTTGAATGATTGGCAACTTATCATAAGTGCAACACATCTTACAAAAAATGTTTTTATGTCAGGATGTTTCTTGTCGAAACATTTCCAACGGCAAACGAGTTTGATTAAATGAGCAACATCAACTCTTATATATGTATCTGCTGGTTTATTAATTTTAAGAATTTTGATATTGTAGCTATTAATAGCAGAAAAGCATGCTGAAACATATTCTTTAATAGTCATTCGATTAAAAGCAGATGTCATTGCACCTAAAAGAGCTCTTGAATAATCAGAAATTGCTTCTTCTGGTTTACTTGCACCCATACGTAACCATTCTTTAATCCAATATTCAATTGTATTAGTATCATGTTTCTTAGAAATCATTTCATTAACTGGTATTATTAATCCTTCGACGTTTATAACCATGACATATAAAAATATATGGCCACTCTGTAAATTATTTGTAATTTGAATCTTCGAAACGAAACTTCCTGTTGCATCCATAGCAATTCTTCTACATGTTTTTTTTCGACAATATTCTCTATATACATGCATTTGCGTTGGAGTTCTATAATGCACACAAACTTTATCTAACGTGATTTCATGTATGCTACCGCAGTATGGAGAGGTATGTTTCATATTTCTTATAATATAAATTGGATCTTTGCCATCTTTTGGACCATCTAAAGTTTTATCGTGATATTCTTGTTTCACTTTACGAAGAATAGATGGTTCATATAAAAAAGGAGGTTCAATGTCACCAATTTTCATTTCTTGCATGGCTAGCCTTCTCCGCCAATTTGAGACGCCCTCAACTAATAAATCTTTACCAACTATTTGTCGTTTCTGGAAACGAAGTTGTCGTTTTACTTTTTCATGTGGAATTGTAGAAGTATCTTTTGTAACGCATCGCATAATCAAATGTTCTCCTTTCTTAGGTTCTGCATCAACATAAGCAGTAAAAGAAGATCCACATGCTTTACTTTTGCATTTCCCATTAATTATAATAAAATGCGAACGTTTATCGGAAAAAAACTTTTGCCCTTTTAAAGACATATGCACATGGTAATCTAAATTGTCGCCAGAATTCATCGCTAATAACATCACTCCAGACACCAGGCTTAAGGCAACCATATATTTTGTCCTTATATTCTATATATCCAGCTTTTATTTCACTCCAAAGTTCATATGTTATATAAAGATTAAATGTACTTAAATCGTGATTTTCTTTAGAATCTTTAGAATCTTTAGAATCCACTGTAGTATTAATTGATTCTTCAGTAGTATCTAACGAGGATGTCGTATTATCGCATTTTTCAATTTCATCATCTTTAATTTTTAAGTTTAATTTCATTTGTGAAAAAATTTTTCTTCTGTCTTCACGAACACTTATGTATACATTATGTGCATTCCATTTATTACTTAAAGAGTTACTGATATCCTGCCATACTTTTGAAGTATATGGGGGTAACTTCTTGTCTTTTAAAAGAACATTACTAAACATTTCGAGAGCTACTACAGCTTCGTTCACCGATACAATAGAAACACGTGGCATCTGTAAAAGGATTAAAAGAATGGATCTATAAAATATTATGAGTAAGTATTACTCAAAGTTTGGAACATTTTGTATAACTGTAAAAAATATTATTTATTCCTGATTATTATTTATGTCTAAAGAATTTATAAGAAAGAGAAAAAGCTTTAAGAAAAAAGAAAATAAGGAAGTAGCAGAAGAAGAAGAAAATTCTAGAAAATTATTATTAGAGAAATAAAACTTGTAACAAAGAACTACAATCTAAAATTAAAAAAAAAAAATTAAAAAAAATCAGTATTTCCGAATATTTTATTGTAAAATCAGTTTAAATATGATATAAAAATAGTGACATCATAAAAATACTTTATTGTTAAAAGTTATATTTTTAGACGCTTGTTTAGATACACTTATTTGTATATGCTTATGAAGATTTGTTATAATAATGTATATTTAAAAAAAATATATATACAGGGTGTCCAATTTTAAGTGTCCACCCCAAATATCTCATTTTTTATTTTAGAGAAAAATGGTTCAGACATGTTTTGTATAGTTTCGAGGGGGCCATAAGATGGTACCATTGATTTGACCTTGAAGAGTCATTTGAAGGTCACGTGAAGGTTACCTCAATTTTTTTAAATGGCACCCCCTATTTTTTATTACATATTCTTGTAGCTGACCTCGAGAGCTTTCCAAAACACTATAATTAGGTACCTTTTCGTTAAGTACTTTTTGAGTTATGAGGCTTGAAATAATTTCTTAATTTTACATAAACCGTAAAATATCTTGTAAAATATTCATTTTTCGATTATCTTACCTTAATACTTTTACGTACAAAATAATGAGAGGAATCAATTGGTGTAAAGAAAACACATAGTTGTTTTCAAGAAAAAATATGGAATTGGTAATTGCAAATTACATATTTTTTCTTCAAAACAACTATGTGTTTTCTTTACACCAATTGATTCCTCTCATTATTTTCTACGTAAAAGTATTAAGGTAAGATAATCGAAAAATGAATATTTTACAAGATATTTTACGGTTTATGTAAAATTAAGAAATTATTTCAAGCCTCATAACTCAAAAAGTACTTAACGAAAAGGTACTTAATTATAGTGTTTTAGAAAGCTCTCGAGATAAACTACAAGAATATGCAATGACAAATAGTAGGTTCCATTTAAGAAATTGAAGGTGACCTTCATGTGACCTTCAAATAACTCTTCAAGGTCAAACCAATGGTACCATCTTATGGCCCCCTCGAAACCATACAACTTTTGTCTGAAACATTTTTGTTTGCTGGGCTTAGTTTTTGAGATATTTTACTGTCCAAGTTAAAATGGGACACCCTATATATATATATATATATATATATATATATATATATATATCTAAATATGTTTTTAATGTTTTTAGTTACAATGAAAAATAAATTATAAATAAAATAATATATATAAACAATTAATCTAGAAAAAGTTTATCTAGAAAAAGTTTAATCCCAGATCAGAAAACTATTGATTACTATTTGCACTTTGTATATATCTATTCATTATCATTAAGTATATATCTATTAAATCACATTAGAAATAATAAATTTTTATATTAAATAAACCATAAAATTCTAACCACTTTATATGCAGTAATATTATAAAAGATAATAAAAAGAAGTCATGTCATACCAGTTGTGAAAAATTGTACATATTATTGTAAATAACAAAAATTAGTGATATTATAAAAAATTGTCAATCAAGTAAATAGATGCGATTTTATTTTACATTTTGTTAATGTTATCGAATATGATAATTGCCAACAAATAGTCAAGTAGGGGCCTACACTCGAAAAGTTATTGGATTTTTGTCATAAAGAAGTCAGAACTACTTCTTACAACACTCGTAAACAGTTGATTCATGTTAATAATTAAAAAAATAATTTAAAAAAATGTTAATTATTAAAAAAACACGACGCTGCCAAGTTTATTAGCATATTGTTCGTTATTCGCACGTAAAGATGCGTCGAGCTATAACTATGACTCTTGATAAAATTTTATGACATTAATTGTGATTACAATATTAGATATTGACAACATATTAATATTATATTTTGTTTTACCTTCTAAATGGATATTATTGTATAATAATATGAGTATGATATGAATTTCTTTAAGAATAAATGAAAAAAGGCAATTATAACAATAAACCTAGCAACACGTCAGTCACATATAAACGTGTGGTCATAACCTCAATTTACTGCGAATTATGTCGCTGTGATACTAGCGCTCTATTATTTATTATAGTTTTAACTATTATTAGTTTTAACTATTATTAGTTTTAACTATTATTAGTTTTAACTATTATTTATTATAATTTTAACTACCAATCATCAGAAATGGATTACCAAACGTCATTAAGTAACCACCAAACAAATGCTTATAGTTATTATTACTTATGTTGTCTGGAAAGCCGAATTTTATGAAAGAAGGGGCTAACTTCACGCGCGCGTATGTTTCTTTTTCATATTATTTATTATAATTTTGATTACCAATCATCGGGAATGGACTACCAAACGTCATTAAACGACCACCAAACGAATGCTTACAGTTATTATTACTTATGCAATCTGGAAAGTCGAATTTTATGAAAGGGGGGCTAACTTCACGCCGGTATATCTTTTTTTCGTATTATTAACTATAATTTTGGCTACCAATTATCAGGAATGGACTACCAAATACCACCAAACGACCACCAATCGAATGATAATGGTCATTATTGGATTTTAAGTAGTGGGGGGGCCAACTTCACACAGCTGACAGCCAGCGAGCGTATGAGCGGGATGAAGAGCGTGCATGGATGAAAACAAATAGGCGGTTAGTCTTATATATATATATATATATATATATATATATATATATATATTTATTTGCAGTTTAGGAACGGTGCATTGGTGCACCGTTACATATATTGTAATAACCAGTCAGAACTTATCTCTTAACGTAAATTCCTGCTTGTATATTCTGACTGATGACCTCCGAACCAATGTAACACCCGCGGAAATATGACACACACACACACACCCATACACATACTCAATCATATGCACACTTTAAGGATATTATATGTTATATCACAAATCTCAATAAATTTTTGCCATTGTATTGTTTTTAAAATATATGTTTTAAGTAAACTATGAATAAAATTTTAATTTTATGATTAAATTATTACTTTTTCTAACCCGCTCTCTTCTCTGAATCCCAAGATCGCGCAAGATCCCGTCCCGAGTAAAAGGGATTAAGTTCCCTTACCAAAAAGCGGATAGGCCTAGGACTTCACAGAGTTAAAGGGACCATTTCGGTCACTGACCTGTGCCAGGTTCTTAACAGTCTGCTTGATCTGATATATACACACGCCCTAACAAGTGTGTCACGGAATAAGTAGGTTGCGTCCTTCCAGTTGGCCCATCCATTAAAGAGCCTGGACGTAACAAAGTATCTCTCATGCAATATTGACGATTATTGGGTTATAATTAGATTATATGCTTATCTCTTTTTTTCTTCTCTATATTTTTCTCTTATTTTTTTACATGTATAATTCTCGTCACGTTAGTATCACTTATATATTTGTCGATTTTTTTGTTTTATTATTTGCACACGGATCTTTTTTTTCAAGTTCAGTACTGCAATTTCGAAAATAATTATCGATTTAAGATGCATTCTATGAGAGAAAACTTTTAATAGTTTATTTACGTATCTTAAAATCGATTCAAACAATTCTTTTCATACATTTTGCATATAAAAAAATATTAAGCTAAGATTAAAATATCAAGCTAAGAAAAATATACGAGATATTTGATATTTTATAAAGAAAAAATATATTTGCCTATTAAAGATATTTTCTTATAACTTCGTGTTAAATATATAATATATAAAAAATGTATAAGAAAAACATTTTTAACGCTGTCATGCATATAGAAATATTGATAAACGACGACCGTCATCTTCATTATTGGCTTGATAAGGAGACAGAAAACAAATGTCCTCTTCTGCTAGCCAAAGCAATGAGCTCACATGTATACGTTTTTGCTTGTGTGCGTTATCTCCTACCTATGATTGCGTGTGCTCGCGTTGCAATCGAGCAATTCTGCGCGCGTGTTTTATTTTTCAATATTTGTGCATTATGACTGTTTATTATTTTAATAATAATATGTAATATGTAATATAATATTAAATATTAATATAATATATAATATAATATGTAATATGTAATAAAATATTAAAAATAATATTTAAAAACGTAATATATGATATAAAAAGTATAACGTAATAGTTAAAATATATTATTTTTCAATTAATGTATCTATTTCTTATTATTTAGTTTTTTAATTTCATTTTGACATATTAAACGCGGATATATCGAATTGTAAACTATCAGTCATACTTTCTTGCTACTTTGAGAAAATACGTCATTTTTCGAATAGACAACCCAGCAAACACCAAATAACAGTTATATAACTATTAGTTATATTGTTGAGTGGGAAATTACAACTAACAATTATATAAATGTTACTTGATGTTTGCTGGGAATATTGTCAGTGTTTTTCGAATAATCAAGTTATAATATACGACTATTTAGAGACGAAACGCATCGAATATGCTATGATACAATTCGCGGGAGATGACATTTCTGTCTCCGTCTACATATACAGAGTCCCAAAAGTTCCGGAATGGCCAAATATTTCGAAAATAAAGCATTTCAGAGAAAAATGTTTCCCACAAAAGTTGTAGGGCTCAAAATAAGGCACTTGATGGTGACCTTGACTTTGATTTAGGGATCAAATTTATAGAGGTCATTTCAAAGTCCTTGAAATTTTTAAACGGAACTTCATATTATTTATTACATATTCTTGTAGCTTATCTCGAGAGCTTTCCAAAACACTATAATAAAGTATTTTTTCATTGAGTACTTTTCGAGTTATGAGGCTTAAAATGATTTCTTAATTTTACATAAACCGTAAAATATCTTGTAAAATATTCATTTTTCGATTATCTTACCTTAATACTTTTATGCACAAAATAATGTGAGAAATCGATTGGTATAAAAAAACACAGTTGTTTTTAAGAAAAAATATGTAATTAATTGTGAATTGGTTATGAGGCTTGAAATGATTTCTTAATGAAATGAAATCTTAAACTGATATCTGATTTGCCAGTCAACGATCATTAAAATGCATAAAATGAGAGAGACATCCCACATGAATAAAGATACAACATGGAACAATTTTAATGCTAAAATGTTGGAGCAATGTAACCTTTAAAAATTTAGAACACCGAAAAGAGATATAAAACAGGAAAACAAATGGATTATCGTTACATACAGTTTTCAATATGTAAATCTTTCTTGCGCTTCATTTAGCTTTGTGCAATTCAATGTTTACAATATTAATATAATATTTCATTTTGTGTGTATATCCTTATTAATCTATCAAAGACTATTTCACCTTGTCGTATCACCATATATCACCATATATCAAAAGATTTAACATAAGTAGAAAGTTAATTTAATCCTTTTATTCTTTTCTCATTAGAATTAAATAAATTTTTATAGCTATTTTTATAGCTAAATTAATTCAGTAACTAACGTTGTATCGATTTTTCCCTCGCTTATTTTCTAACCCAGTAACCTACATTTCCTATCTCTAGTAGATATCTATAGTAGATCGAATTCCCGATTCCATTCATTTTTTTCATATAAACACACTCAATTGATTTATTTTTAATTAAATAGAAAAAAATAATTGCAACTATACTAGTTAGAATCTAAAAATTTAATATTAGAATCACTCTCATTCTGATTTTCGTACTAATATAAAAATACACACACGACTTGAATAATCAATTGCTAAACGTGAGATCACGTTACGAAGAAAAATTTAAAAAATGACTAAAATAAAATTACTTTAAAATAACTCAGGTTTTCTTTTAAATTATCTGTGCTCATTAACCTTTTCTTACCCCCAATTCAAAAAATTGGGAAATGCACTTCGTTCCACGTAAAAGAGGTTACATTCTCTTATTGAAAATAGGGATCACCACATGAACGTTTAAAAAGTGATAAAAGCGATCCAAGTGGTTATCTGTTTTTCGAGCCTCATAATTTATTCGAACCAAATCATGCGTTCGACTTTGGGACAATAAAAATCTATCTCTTTCTTCGCGGATCTGGACATACAACATACAACTTAATATGATTATAACTATGTTGATTATTACATAAAGTTAAGAATATTTTACCCCAGATCTCTCTCTTTCTTTCTCTTTTTCTCATTGTAAAAAATTAAAGTGAAAATATTATTATTATATTTATGTCTGATTATAATTAAAGAAATCTAATTTTTTTATTATTTTAGTATAATAACAATAACAAAGTAACAATATAAAAGTTAGACTTCTTTAATTACAATCAGATATAAATATAATAACTATGCTTTATATAACGATACTTTCGCTTTGTTTTATTTTCTTTGCTCATAATTAATAATTACAAAAATATTGTCTTTCAAAGTTAGATACATCATTTTTCCCTAAATTATCTTTTATATGCATAATATTACATAATTTAATTGAAAACTTCACTTTTTCTAGAAAATACAATGCAAAAATTAATCCTTTAATTATACTTTATATACATATATATATATATTCACTATATTCACATATATTCACATATAGGGTAAAATAAGGCGTTATGAATTTTTATCTCCAAGAATATTGTTTCTACGGAAAAATGTTTCAAACAAAAGTTGCAGTATTTCAAAGGGGGTGTAAGCTGATAGGAATGTTAGTAAGTGACGGTTTACAAGATCTTTTTAAAGTCAATTAATTTTTTTAAATGGAAATAGATACTTTTTATACCACAATTTCTGAAAGATTATTTTTGCGTCAAAAATGTCTTTGAAAATAAAGTGATTATTCCGATTGTTCTGAAATTTTACATACTAATGTATTTCAACGCGCTAATTACGAATATGACAATGAAAATTGGCGACAAGGACATATTTAAGGTCAAAATGAAGAATAAAAAATTTTTTGTATTATATATTTTTTTCATTATCTTAATAAATATTGATTTTAGTAGAAATAATTTCAAATAAAAGTTATTATTCTTTTCTTAAAAACGCAACTTTTATATTGTATACATTATTATTGTAAAAGCAGTGTTTTACGAGAAAAATGTAAATTAATATTTTGAGTATTCTTTCGACTATGGTATCCATGTTTCTACAATTCTGCATTTGTAACTTTCTCCACGCAAAGCAAAGTCCACTGCCAAACCAAATTTTAATTTTTAATAATAAGTAGGTTGAGTTAGGTTAAATTATATCTTTCAGAAATGGAGCCCTCCCCCGCCGTAAGTTGGGATGAAATCCATTGTATTCACTTTCCATGCAAAGTGATTCATTCCCCTCTCGGGCACGGGTTGGATTATATCTTAGATAACGCACTCCAAAATAGCATTTTAATCTTGAAGATGATCTTGTCGACAAAAATTTTTTTTTCTCAGAAATTGATTTACAGTAAATAAGAGAGAAAAAAACAATCGTTAGAGAAAAGCCATGATAAAAAATTTTTTTGCAAATTATTACTGATAAATTAAAAGCAAGCGCAAAAATCGCAATAAAAATACGTACAAAAAAGAATAGAAGCGAGGGATAGGAGAAATAACGCTATGCGTATAGAATGAAGGAATGAGGGCGCGAGAAAGACTAAAACAGTACTGATAGCAAAGGATGTAGACGGTAGGTGTGGAAGGGAGGGCGAAGGGGGCAGAAAAAGAAGAATGATGTAATGCTAGGAAGAAGATGGTGGAGAGCAGGTGGGAGATTTTGAAATTGAAAGGCATTTTTTGATATTATAATAGATAGGTTTAATTCGTTTTTTTAGTGACAGATGTGCAACATCTCAACTACTAGGCTTTTTTTATACGAGGGTTCTTCGTCCAAAATTATTGTGTCTTCCCAATTGAAATTATGATCAAGTAATCTGTGTGTTGACAGTACTGTGTTAGGGAACCTAAAGATTTATTAAAATTAGATTGATATTCTTTTATTCTAGTAGCCAATTGCCTACCCGTCTTTCTAACATATGACGCGTCACAATTGTTACAAATGATTTTATAGATTACGTTAGAGTGATTCCATTCTTAGATAAAGGATCTTTATGCAACTTATTTAATCTATTGTTGACTGAAAACGCTAATTTACTTACCACTATTATGTATAACTGTATAAAATTTTTTAGGAATGTCTTTAATGAATGGGATAACAAAAAAAAAGGATGGGAGTTGGAAGAGGGGTGCGGAGGGGGTAATAAACTGGGATCTTTATTTGAAATAAAAAACTTTAGTCTACGGAAAATGATTCTATATATTTTATATATATAATTATATATACAGGGTGTCCCAGGTATCTTCCGTCCAAAAAAAATTATAAGTAGAGCTCGCTAAACTGAATTAAAGTCCTGCACCATTTTGCACAAAACCACGTAAAATTTCGAGGTATTAATTAAAGAAGATCGGCCAATAATTGCGCGATCCGCGTGGCTAGGCAGTCGGCCATTTCAGCGAGGACGGCCCACCGCCTGCCCGAAACATGCGACTGCTCGCGACGATGAATATCAGGTGGCAGAAAAAAACGAAGTAAAAATGATTCTTATAAACTTGTAAACACCATATCTAAAAATCTAGAAGTTTTTTTTTCGAATTCTTAACATTCTTTTAAATAGTTTTAGAGTTCTATGTAAACATTTAAAATAATTTTAATGATTAAATACAAAAAAAATTCGAAAATATGGTGCGTTAAAGTTCACGCATCGCACCAAATCATGTAAAATCAATTATTCTTCGGAATTGTAGTTTATTTTACAATAGTTCTGCAGTTCTGGATCAAATATACCAATGGTTTTAGCAAATTAAAAGCAAAAAATTGATTCTGCGCAATATTCCTAGAATTTTACAAATCTTATAACTTTTTCCCTGTAAGATAATTATATTTTAAATAAATATTGATTTTTAAATGTTGCAAATAGTTTTTATTTGAAAAATAATTATTTGACTAGGAAGTGATTAAAATTTCTTACAAAATCGCATAGAAATATCGCAAAAATACGATCCGATCTCACTTTTCTTATACGAATTATAGTTCGAGTTACCAAAAATCAATTTTTTGCTTTTAATTTGCTAAAACCATTGGTATATTTGATCCAGAACTGCAGAACTATTGTAAAATAAACTATAATTCCGAAGAATAATTGATTTTACATGATTTGGTGCGATGCGTGAACTTTAACGCACCATATTTTCGAATTTTTTTTGTATTTAATCATTAAAATTATTTTAAATGTTTACATAGAACTCTAAAACTATTTAAAAGAATGTTAAGAATTTGAAAAAAAAACTTAGATTTTTAGATATGGTGTTTACAAGTTTATAAGAATCATTTTTACTTCGTTTTTTTCTGCCACCTGATATTCATCGTCGCGAGCAGTCGCATGTTTCGGGCAGGCGGTGGGCCGTCCTTGCTGGAATGGGCGACTGCCTAGTCACGCGGATCGCGCAATTATTGGCCGATCTTCTTTAATTAATACCTCGAAATTTTATGTGGTTTTGTGCAAAATAGTGCAGGACTTTAATTGAGTTTAGAGAGCTCTACTTATAATTTTTTTTGGACAGAAGATACTTGGGACACCCTGTATATACTTAGGTGTGTGTATGTGTGCATGCGCGCGCGTGCATGCGTGCGTGTGTACGTGTGTATGATTATGTAGACAATTTTTCCTGGTTACATCAATATAAATAACTGTATGTTATATGAATGTAAATGCTATATAAATACGTTTTTAGCATTATTTTTATAATAGTAGATTTTTTCTTTAGCGATCAATAAAACTCTGATTAAAGGTAAACGATAAAAGGTAAACGATTAAGGATAACGATAAAATCATAAAGCCATCTATGTAGCGAATCAGTGTGATTTCTAATACGTGCATAGTTATACGAATACTGAATGTGTAAACAAAATTCTTTCTGTAATATTCTGTATTAGGGTAAGTATATTCGGTCAATATTAATAAGTTCACATTTTCGACTTCTTTAAGATTGTTAAAAACATCATTTTCAGAAAATCTTAATGGATTCAAAAAAATTGCAACTTCCAACTTCTACAGGCCAATCTCTCGAAAAGATTTCGCGTCTTCTGGGGATTAATTTGTCGAGTTATGTGGGCAGATTATATACTTTTATACTTATCGTATTATTCTCCATGTTAAGTCAAATGTCTTGGCACAATATTTGCATTGGATATAAGGAAGAACACCTTATTAGAAGATTCATGGTAACATTAGAGTACATTCTATACTTTTTCTTAGTTCTGACAACGATGAGCACATCTGTATTTCGTCCAAAACAATTCGCTTTTCCTCGCCAAGAGATGTTCATCATTGACACTATATTTGAGTAAGAATTTTTCTTTATAAAATTGATCCTTTGTGTAAAGTTAATTTTGTACTAAAATTTATTTTTTGTTAATTATACGAGACTTACTATATTTGCATCGATTTATGTCATAAATTACACAAACACACACAGTTCCATGTAAAATATATTTAAGAAAGATAAGAAATTTTGCCAGCGCCCTGTATTTTCCGAATTTTAAATTTTTATTAATTGTGTTGTATTTTATATTATGACTGTTATACACAAACATGAAATTGCAAACGCAAACTATAATTAAAAAATTTTTTATTAATCATGAATTCACGATCGAAAATAGTCTTTTCTTATATTTATTATAATTTATGCCGTGTTGTGTTGTCGGAAGAAATCTCAATATCTCTTTCTGCTTAACATAAGTTAAAAAATTTTTGGAAATCTAAAAATGATGAACATGAATTCTTTATAATACATTTATGGGATTTCAACCAATTTTCTATTGTTCAATCATTAAAAAAAAACAAAGAAGTGTAGATATTCTCACAGAGGTTAGTTAACTATTCTAAAAGAATAAACGATTTTTAAAAAACAAAGATTAATATGGCAATAAGAGTGAAGCTCAGAAATTGAGGCGCAGAGCGTTTATAGAATATTAATTTAGGTAAATGTTTACTTTAGATTTTACACAGCACGAAAAATGTTTATTTTGACACATACATATTGTAGAGGATACATTCCTAAGTAATACACCGTTTGAATTTTTTGGCGCTCTCTTCGTTCCTGAGATATGCGATTTTGAAATTTCATACTTACTTGTATCGTCTTTTCATTATATCCTATTTATATGTTTATATTTCTTTAACATATGGCAGAATTATACCCCTTACACGATTTATAAGATAAATATAATTTAATAAAGTATAAAAATTGCACTTTTTATTTTATCTAAACTTTTAATAAGTGTGTATATAACTTCCTTCGTTTTGCAAAGTACATATGTGGACATCCTGGGTTCCGCCCCCTCCCCTACGGGGGCTCCTCTTGCGGAAGATATAACCTAACCCAACCCGTGTCTAAAATGTGGGATATACTTGGCTTCGCATAGAAAGTTGCAAACTTATGTAAAACTATATGAACCATGTGAAGCGAGATATATTTCATACGTCGGACAAGGGTTGGGTTAGGTTAGTCTTTTTTGGGGGTGCAGAGGGAGATGCGAAGCCCCTCCCCCGCCTACGCGTTTACTTAAAGAGTAAATGCAAGCAAAAAAAATATGAACACACTTTTTAGATAAATTTTTAACGTTCTATGCGAAGCCAGGTATTTCCCACACTTCAAACACAGGTTAGATTAGGTTATATCTTCCGGAAGTGGAGTCCCCTCCATAGGGGGGGGGGCTGAACCTACGATATCCACACATGTATTTTGCAAGAGGAAGCAAAGTTACATACAAATATATATTCCATTAAATATATTTCTTTTTAAATGTACATGGTGTCGTAAAATTATGTTCTATTTATGAAACTTTTTTCGTTAATAATTATTTAATAAAAAACAAGCAGCTAAAATCTTCTGAGTTATTCAGAAAGATGATCTCGGTAAATGTAAACAGAAAAATATAAACATATTTAGGATATAACGAAAAGATAATACAAATAAGTTTAAAATTTCAAAATTGCATATCTCATGAACGAAGAAAGACCGCTGCAAAATTCAAACGGTGTATTACTTAGGAATGAACTCTCTACAATATTTGTCAAAATAAAAATTTTTCGAGCTGTGTGTAACCTAAAGTAAACATTTACCTTAATTTAATTAAAGGCGTACGTTTCAGCTCTTCTTTTGACCATCTTCTGCGCATCATTCTTTTTCTTATAAAATAAATTATATTAATTAATATTATGCATTATTATTTTTCTTATAAAATAAATTATACTAAATTAATACATATAAAACTTCATTAGATATTACATAAAAAAATATAAATAGGCATACAAAAATTAAAAAATTAATAAAGTGATTTATATGATAAAATCAACAAATATACAAAGGCTAATGAAACCACAAGCGCTGAAATAAGGCGCAAATTCTGCTGCAAAAAATGCAATAATAATAAATAAGATTATGTATGATCAAAATTTATATTTGAAATTACATTTGAATTGTAGAGACAAATGTTTCGACCCTCTCTGGGTCCTTTTTAATGTCACTGCAATAAAATAACGATTCAAGGAATATATCATATCAATACAATGTCAGAAATATAAACATCTATTTGGGCTTTTTCTCATCCCATCATTGCATCTATAATAATTATTAAAACTATCTTAGTTGGTAGACCGGGAAGATGAAAAATAGAAATCATGATGCGATATTCAAAATGTGTAACAACGTAATCTACTATATCAAAAAAGATAAACTATCTAGTCGAAATCTCGAGAACAATTTATAGTTGTAACGTCTTTAATTTATATAATTAATATTCTTTAAATGTTCTGCGCCTCAATCTCTGCGCTTGACTCTCATTGCTATATTAGTCTTTGTTTTTTAAAAGGATTTTTAATTTTTGAAGATTTTAGTTATGCTAGATTGTGCGAAATTAACACAATACTTTCCCGAATGATAAAATGTTATTAAAGTATTAATTTCCGCAATCAAAATAATTTTTAAGGAAATATATAAAGATTTTAGAAATACAAAACCTCGTGACCCCTTAACTTGCCAGAGAGCAAAATGCTAGCGATATACGAACAAATTTAAAATGACTTTGTAACAGATTCCAATGTGCTATGTGTTTATTAAACTTAATTTCTAACAGCATCGCTTGCCAATAAAAAAATATAACAATAAAAATATAACAAAAATCGAATATTTCTAATAAGCGAAATGCATGCAGCATACCAAAAAATTAGCAACAGATTTAAACAGAAGTTGCTTGCCAGTAACAATTTGATAATTGGCATCAATTATGTTCACATTAAATTGGTGATTTTTCAGCAAAAGGACCCCGCACTAAACCACGTGAAAATGGACCCCGGCGAAAATGGCTGAATTTGAAATATGTTGTACCTTTTGGGTCACTGAACAAATGTTTCTTCAGGCAAAATGTCAAAAAATGGAAAGTTTCGTCGTTTCAACCCTTCAAAAGCGTGAGGTTAGACCAGCAAAGATATTACTTTCGGATCAATGCGGTTACCATTATAAGGGAACAATATAAATTAGTGAACAAAATAGTTAAAGAATAATTTGTTTATGACAGTATTGTTTAAACAATTTGAAAATGTCATTGTTTACAAGAACTGATTGCTAATTTAAAGTGGGGAAAATCATAACGGATAGCGTTTTCCTAACGCATTATTTGTTTTAAAATAAGATAAAACACTGAGATTTCTCTAATATTTCTCTCGCTAGTTGCGCATTGATCCCTTCCATATGGATGGGAGGGTGATATCTGCTTATTATCGTTCCAGCAATTCGATAAAAGTCACCAAGATTATGTATAAAATTATGTGCGGTACATTAATTATTTGAGAAGAATTTAAACATAGACTTTGTAGCGGCCCGCGGTTTGTTGGTTGGAACGCGCAGGAAGAGATAGGTGTACTCAGAAAGAACTCTCGAGTTTTCTTTAGCACGTAACAATATATATATTTTCTGACTACCAAAAATACATGTGCTCTCTACCGGAGATTAGAATTGAATTAATAATGGAAAAATCAGTCTTTGGTAATACTGCCTGTAGAGAGGCTTCAGTCTTGGTGGCTCGTGTTGTCCACGTCCAGCGTCTGGATTGATGGAGGGCGCGCCTGCGCACTCACGGGTCCTCTAGCGCCATCACTGAGACGCCAAAACTTGTTTTTGTGATTAAACACGATTCATTTGCTCCTTCTGTTGATAGTTGAGTCGCATAGAGTACAACAATATTTTATATTGTACATTTTATTATATATAACAATATTTTTTATATTGTACTCTACGCGACGGTGCCTCCTTTGCTGCGTTACACCGCTAGACCGTCGCGGCGTAAACGATACTGCTTCTCACGCCGCTCCCCGCCAGCGCGCGCTTGGAATGGGAAAAACGGCACCGCAATCTGGTCTCTGTATATGCTGTATATTTTAATTGCGCTTATATATATATACATATATATATATAGAATATATACAGGGTGTATCAGACCACCCGTGCCAGCCAAACATCTCGAAAACCAAGAACGGTAGATAAAAATATTTCAAACAAAAGTTGTAGGGTTTCAAGTAACGCATTAAATAGTAATATTGGTACGACCTTGAATAGCGTTGTTTAGGTCACGTGAAGGTCATCTTAAATTTCTTAAATAGAACTGCCTACTTTTTATTGCATATTCTTGCAGCTCATCTCGAGAGCTTTCGAAAACACTATAATTAAGTTAGTTTTCATTAAGTACTTTCCGAGTTATGAGGCTTGAAATCGTTTCTTAATTTTACATAAACCGTAAAATATCTTGTAAAATATTCATTTTTCGATTACCTCACCTTAATACTTTTATGTACAAAATAATGAGAGGAATCATTTGGTGTAAAGAAAAAACATAGTTGTTTTTAAGAAAAAATATGTAATTGGTAATTGCAAATTACATATTTTTTCTTCGAAACAATTATGTTTTTTTCTTTACACCAATTCGATTTGGCACGGATGGTCTGATACACCCTGTTATATATATATATATATATATATATATATATATATATAGTATATATATTGCGACGTTTCTTTTTATTGTTAATTTTTCGATCCTCCTCGGGTGTTGGAGAGGAAGATGTAAAAGGGGGAGCGAAAACGCCGTCAAAAACACAAGGATAGAGATACTCGCGCTCGGAGGAACTAAGATGGAGGGTGTTCTCGCGCGAGCCGCGGCGAAGCGAAGGCCGTCTCGAGATCTCGAAGTTGGGCGCCAGATACGGTCTTTCACGTATCAGTTCGCTAAAACGACAGAATAACGCGAAAAACGTTAGCCTGTTTCGCCACGGGCCGACTAGCTCACCTAACGGTAGAGGGACAGGGTCCGTTGAAAAGGATATTGAATTATTTTATGCGAAGCTGTCGGTGATTATGAAAATTGACGAACACAACGGGATTTAACACGCGAGAAACGAACACTCAAATAAATTACGCAAATTTAATATAAAAGAGAATGTAACAAATTTATTTAAATAAATGAAATATAATAGAAAAGAATATAAAGTGAAAGAAATAACAAGTTCTAGAAAGAAATAGTAATAATGACATAAATTAGCGAGACTGAATTAACGAAATATAACTGTGTTTAACATAAATTCGAAAATTTGAAATAACGTACAACAGATACTTCTTCGACAGCGGTGATAACAATAGCAACACGAAATCGAGATCATAAGAAAACGGAGATATTTATCGTCCTCCAGGCCCGTTTTTATGGCCGGACTTTGCGAAACCGAACGGCGTTTCGAGAGCGTAACGGAAATTTCGACAATCTCCTCGAGGACGCATTTAACAGATCTATTCCCTTTGTTACTCGCTCTTTTAATCGACAGCACTATGTTCGAAAAGAGGCTGAATAATTGAGCGATAATAATCAAGCCATTTGCGAAGACGAAAAATCTCGCTTGCTACGAGCAAGATCGATTCGCTCGGAATTCGATAGCCGTCGGACGCCGCTTCGCTTCTTTTCGGCGTAACGTTTTCTATCTACGCGAACCCTCGAATTTCGACACTTTCTTAATCTATTATGCACCGCGACACACTCAAACGTACGACAAATACCTTACAATATGCGCGATTCATACAAGCAACAAGCGCGACAAAGACAGCACAACTTTTGACCCGTCGCGAGACGCACATAGTCACACGCTCACATACACGCTAATTAGAAACGAAAATTGCCCGGAGATCGATTGCGGGGATGTTTTACGCGGTTTCGACAACTCTTTTCGACAGCACGGATCGCGAACGCGTTCCCCGCGATTTACCGCGCACGTGGTCGATATACGAGAGCCGGTCACTACGCGTGTTACGATACCCCGAATCCCGGAGAGAGACGAACGGTACCTTATCAGCTACGGCCGACGTTACGATCGTCCTCGATGCCTCGGTCGCTTGTCTCCGGTCGCCCGAAATACACGAAAATCGCGAGCTCGGTACAATGCCCGAGCGACAACGAGACACGAAAATGGCGACGGCGACAGAACGGCCGGTCCGCGGACAGAATCGCGTACGTGGCTTACAGATAAGCGATGGGCAACCTCACCGATACTTGCTCCCGCGGCCCGGGGGATGTTCCTCGGCTTCGTCCTCTCGATCTCGATAGCGACAACGACACACAAGACGACAACGAATAGATACTCTTAAGTTCGACTAATCGCTGAGAGCGCCCGCACCAGAGTGATTCCCTGGATCTCGCGATCCAGGGTCGATAGCGGCGTCAATTCGGCGCGCAGGGGTGCGCGGATTCGCGACCAATAGCGCCGCGACACGCGAGGTATTACTGCGCCCCGCGACAACGCCGTATCGGGGGCCGTAACGGCCCCGATAATTTAAAATTCCGAATCTCGGTGACCCTGTTATCCGCGGTCTTCCGGATGCTGGTCCTTCGTCCTCCGTCCTTGGAGGGTGGCGCCGATCCGGTCCGGTTATTCCGGCTCAAGACAGCTGTTTTCCCTCCGTTATTTGCAGGGGGCGAAATCCACCCGACTCTGTTCCTCCGACGTTGTCGTATCGGCTGTCGTAATGATTCCTCTTGGGCCTCTTCTGGTTTCCCTCCGGCGGGTTGCCCGACGTACAAAATGATACAAAAAAAAATAATTAATACTAGCGCGAAAAAGGATAATGGCTCGTCTTTCCGGAGATTTCGATACGGCTCTCGCAATCTTTTTCTGGCGCGGCCGCTCGGCTCGCGCCCCGTGAAGATTTCCGGGGCGGATGGACGCGCGTCGGGACGGCAACGTCACAATATATATATATATATATATATATATATATATATATATATATATATATATATATATATATATATATATATATATATATATGCCAAGGCTGGAATTGTGATCGAACGAGCTTGTAAAAAAATAATTTATCGTATACTCCTATTATATTTTATCATTATGGCTTTCAGAAATCGAATGCCATGTTATATACAATATGTAATGTACCATTTGGTCCAGCGCAAATGGCGCGAATAGATGGTGATGGTAATGCAAACAAACGAGACATTGCTATTCGTAGACGTGACGAAAATGATCATCCACCACTTGCTGTTACAAATGTCACTAGAATCTGTATAAATTGTAATCGTTCAGTTCTTGATGAAATAGCAGCTATCCAACGCGATCCTGCTTGCTCAAGGTTGAACGTTTTGAAACAAGTAGCAAATCATTCTTGTGTTATATGTCACGTCGACCATAATACACATAGACTGTCTGTCGAATGTAGAGTTAAAGTCTTTGTTCTTATGGACATTTATGTACCTCCTAACGTAAGATCTTGCCCGCACCACTTGGATGAAAATGGATTTTTCTTGCAAGTTTTACTCCCTGGCTTACAGTCAATTAATAGACCTTATGTTATACGAGGAAAAGAGTTGCAAATATTTTTGCAGCAACTAAGAAATATGGCTATTAATCAAGAGAAGTATGAGGATGAGAATTGTTTTTCAGACAACGAATTTCAATCCATTACTCCTATAACAAAGGAACAATTTTGCGAGCTGTTTACATTTTGCGATTGAGTACCTCAAACTGGAAGCTACAGATATATAACTAAAAAAGATTTGCTGACTTTTTTGTATAAGTTACGACAAGGGCTATCAGATGAATTTCTGAAGGTAGTATTCAATTATTCGAGTAGACAGGCTGTAAGTCTGGCCATAGGTACAGTCAGAAAATCTTTAATGCAACGATTTGTACCTAGCAATATTGGATTTCAGGCTATTACGAGAGAAGGCTACATAGCTAGGCACGTTACGGAATTTGCTAACGCACTGTATAATCCAGAGCCGAATGTGCCTAGAGCTATCGCTTACATTGATGGTACTTACTCGTATATCCCTAAGAGTAATAACTTTCGAGTTTTGCGGCAATCTTATTGTGTTCACAAAGGCCGACACTTAGTAAAACATGCTTTGGTTGTTGCTCCAGACGGATATATCCTTGCGATTCAAGGTCCCTACTTTTCGGACTCCCGAAATAACGATGCTGCAATGCTGCGCAATGAGTACGAAAGGGATGTTGATTCTATCAGAGAATGGTTTTAAGATAGTGATATTTTTATAGTAGATCGAGGATATCGCGATGCTACGCCATGGTTTGAACGCATAGGCATTCATGTTAAAATGCCAGCTCTTCTTCAACGGGAGCAGTCAACTACCAACAGAAGAAGCAAATGAATCGCGTTTAATCACAAAAACAAGATGGTTAGTTGAAGCAAGAAACGGTCACATAAAGTCTATGTTTAAATTCTTCTCTCAAATAATTAATGTACCGCATATACATAATCTTGGTGACTTTTATCGAATTGCTGGAGCGATAATAAACAGATATCACGCTCCCATCCATATGGAAGAGGCCAATGCGTAACTAGCGAGAGAAATGTTAGAGAAAACCCAAACTGTTAATATTGTGCAAGCGCGAGTAGAAGCGGACAATCTTCGTAATAGAAATGGACGATGAAAAAAAACTTAACCAACATCAGGTGCCTAACTTTCCTCGCCTTACCTTAGAACATCTGCGAGACCTAACGGTAGGTGTATATCAAGTTCACTTGGCACCTTCTTACATACAGGATAAGATTCAACGAGACGAACAAGAAGAGTTTCAGTTAGATGAACTCATTGACGAATCTGGTTTTATAAGAGTCAGACTATACTCTAGATTTCGCAATGCTGCAAAATATCAGTTATGGATAGCATACGACAACATTGAAGAGAATGAACACGATAATGATATTCATGACATTATTTATGGATACTACTGTACCTGTGAAATAGGTGCTAGGAGTATTGGCTCGTGTGCTCACGTTGCCAGTGTATTATGGTTTCTTGGATACGCACTTCATGAACCAAATGTTTTATATCCTGCTACGTCTCTACTATATAACATTTCGGATGCATCTAATAGAGCGCAGCCTATCAATCCAAATGATGATAGAACCAGGTGAATAAATGAACGGTGAGAGGCAAGGGGACTCACGTACAAAGAGCATCCCGAATTGTGAGGGCAAGGGGACTCACGTACAAAAAGCACCCCAAAAGAGTCTAAAATCGCACTGCAACCTCCACGTGGTAGACTCCGGTAATTATAATATAGGCTAATTGCAGGTGTAATAAAAACACTCAATATCATTGTTTCTGTTTAACAGTACTTGTTTTTTCATAACTAAGGGTCAGGCTACTGGAATAGGTTTCACTATCAGCCATTTGTTTATTGCTTATTTTAAAACAAATAATGCGTTAGGAAAACGCTATCCGTTGTGATTTTCCCCACTTTAAATCAGCAATCAGTTCTTGTAAACAATGACATTTTCAAATTGTTTAAACAATACTGTCATAAACAAATTATTCTTTAACTATTTTGTTCACTAAAAATTCATATTGTTCCCTTATAATGATAATCGCATTGATCCGAAAGTGATATCTTTGCTGGTCTGACCTCAGGCTTTTGAAGGGTTGAAACGATGAAACTGTTCATTTTTTGACATTTTGCCTGAGGAAATATTTGTTCAGTGACCCAAAAGGTACAACATATTTCAAATTCAGCCATTTTCGCCGGGACCCATTTTCACGTGGTTTAGTGCGGGGTCTTTTGTTTACAAAATCTGATAGTAGATTGCAAAAACTGAATAAAATCTGCACGTGCGCTATTTGACGGCAAATTGGTAGAAACCGAGCAAAAGCAGATTCTACTCGGTTTCTTTGCTAATCTAATATCAGATTATATCAGTAAACCCTTTATTATTCTGATTTCTTATCTACACACAGACACACACGCACGCATGCACGCACACACACGCGTACACGCAGGCACGCACGCACCCACCCACCCACACACACACACACACACACACACACATATATATACACGCGCGCGCGCGCGCGGAACTAACCCCTTATTATGGTTATGTCACTGATTCTGGATTATGCCAAGAGTTAGGGATATTACTCTTTAGAAATATTACACATACAGGGTGTCTGATAACCTTTTGCAATCCTGAAGTGTGAAGATAGATTGGCTCAAATTGAGAAGGAAGTATATATTGTATATGCGGAAGTCCTATATTGTAGTGCGATATTCGCAATAATTGGCGAAAAATTAATTAAAGAAGATCGGTCAATCTGCGTGAATAGAAGCGTGGCGAAGAGAATCGTCCCACTATAACCTTATATTAGGCACGCGGCGAAGCGGTGAGTGGAGAAGGAATCACTCACCACTTCTTCTCTATACACCGCTTCGCCGCGCGCCTAGTACAAGGTTACAGTGGGACGACTATCGTCGCCGCGCGCTTCTACTCACGCAGATTGACCGATCTTCTTTAATTAATTTTTCGTTAATTATTGCAAATATCGCAAAACAATATGGGACTTTCCTTCTCGATTTGAGCCAATCTACCTTCACACTTTAGAACTGCAAAAAGTTATCAGACACCTTGTATAATAAACCAATATAGTACGGGATATAGCAGAAATATCACAGAAAAATTGCAATATACCAGAAATATATTACATATTTTAAAAATATTTCAGAAATATTACTAACATATTACACGTTTATAAATAACGTTAAAATATTAAAGTTACATTGCTGCAATATATTACATTTTAAATAGCAATGTAGTAGTGATGTCAAATGATATGTTTTAATGACATCTTATTGACATTAGAGATTAAAATGTTATTATAATAAAATGAAATTAGATATCACCTTGATTTTTGGCATGTTAATATATTAGCATTGGAATATATATGAAATATATTTATTATTATTATTACTCAAACACTAAGTAAGTGAACATGTACACGCATCAGCAGGAATGGTGTCTCGGTATGTATGCGTTGACTGTCGAAGACTCATACATACCGGGTCATAATTCCTGCCGGTGTGTGTACGTATGACGTCGACCGTCAACACATACATACTGGACATCATTCCTGCCGGTTTGTGTACATATAATTCACTTTCATGAAACAAGTATTGTTAAAATTAATTTATTATGCATATTATAAGACTACAATTGTATATAATACCAACAAACACTGCTTGTTGGAGTAATATTACGTAAAAATAACAAATAATATAACGCAAATCTTATCTATATGATATAAAACTGTGATATATCATATGTATTAATTTGCAATATTGCAACAGTAATATAACAGAATATATATTACTACAATATAATATTGTTATATATGTGTTCCTATATTTGCCACTACGCAACGAAATCAGACTTAACTAACTCGTATTTAAGTTCTCATGAATTGGATATGAAACCTACAAGGATGGGTACTAACATAAGATCCAAATCTTTCTCTTTTAGGTCAGTATAATTTTTATACAATCCTAACAGGGAATTTGCAATATTAAATAAACCATTTGAAATTGGATGAGTAAATGGGAAATAGTTACTTCTCCCTCTTCGCAACATTACATAAATATTATAATAAATAACGATATAATAAATCATGATAATGTGCAATTGCGATATGTCACCATTATACTATTGCGATTTATTTTGGCGTACATTTTAATATTACTGTGATATCTCTATAATATTCTAGTAATTTTCATGATATATTTAATTGCAATATTGCAATGGAAAAATAATATCGCTGTGATATTCCTATTGCCATG
The DNA here is from genome assembly GCA_023638675.1 of Camponotus pennsylvanicus. Classification (NCBI taxonomy): domain Eukaryota; kingdom Metazoa; phylum Arthropoda; class Insecta; order Hymenoptera; family Formicidae; genus Camponotus; species Camponotus pennsylvanicus. The sequence continues at coordinate 40,289 of JALHBL010001548.1, forward strand.
AGAATTCATACAGTACGTTGTAAGATTGCAACAATATTGCGACATTTTTCTGCAAGATTGCATCATTGCAGAAATATTGCGAAATGTTGCTACAACATTACTATGATATTGCAGCAACATAGCGACGTAATATACAGGGTGTATCTTAAAACGCTCCCACTAAGCGAATAGCGTTATTCCTGATTAAAAACCGAGTCGAAAAGTCCTGAACCATTTTTTTCCATAATGCTTAATAAAGCAGTAATTAATGAGTAAAGTCGCGCCAATCAACACCGACCTTTAGCCGGGCGTACGTCAGTGAGCCGCGCGCCTGGTAATGTGCGTGAGCGCTCCACCGCTACGGCGCTATGCCATGCCATTGCTATCGTGCAATATTCTTACGCGTCGTAATAATGCGAAAAACTTTATTTTGCATTAAAAATGTCACATTTCTCCCTCAAAAGCTCTTTTTGAAATTTTCTTTAAGGAAAGAGCTTTTGACGGGAGAAATGTGACATTTTTAATGCAAAATAAAGTTTTTCGCATTATTACGACGCGTAAGAATATTGCACGATAGCAATGGCATGGCATAGCGCCGTAGCGGCGGAGCGCTCACGCACATTACCAGGCGCGTGGCTCACTGACGTACGCCCGGCTAAAGGTCGGTGCTGATTGGCGCTACTTTACTCATTAATTACTGCTTTATTAAGCATTATGGAAAAAAATGGTTCAGGACTTTTCGACTCGGTTTTTAATCAGGAATAACGCTATTTGCTTAGTGGGAACGTTTTAAGATACACCCTGTATATATATATATATATATATATATATATATATATATTCTCCAGAAAAGATAGGGATGTATGTGGGAGGAGGTCGGACGTGTCTATACGCCCATTTGATCAACGAGCGACAGAATCCATCCGTGGCAACTGCTCTAGACCACTGAGCTATCCAGACCTCACACCTAATGCTGCTTTTTAACACAGTGATATGCGACTCCAAAGCGATGTTGGTATCTCACTCGATGGATGCAATGCCGATTGCCATGGAGGATCCTTGAAAGGTCGCTCGCTGACCAAATAAGTGCCGGTGGAGATATTCGCGAAATGCTGGCTTCCGACTGGCCTTCCGTATGAAACGACACCGACGAGTACAACGCCGTAGAGTGACCACATCCCCCAAGATCTCTATAGTATACAGGGTGTCGCAGACCACCCGTATCAGCCGAATATCTCAAAAACTGAGCGCGGCAGACAAAAATATTTCAGACAAAAGTTGTAAGGTTTCAAGTAACGCATTACATAGCGATATCAGTATGACCTTGAAGAGTGTTGTCAAAGTCACGTAAAGATCACCTTGAATTCTGTAAATGGAATCCCCTATATTTATTGCATATTCTTGTAGCTTATCTCGATTGCTTTCCAAAACACTATAACAAAATATTTTTCCCCTAAGTACTTATTAAATTATAAGGCTTGAAATCATTTCTTAATTTTACATAAACCATAAAATATCTTGTAAAATATTCAGTTTTCGATTACCTTACCTTAATACATTTATGTATAAAATAATGAGAGGAATCAATTGGTGTAAAGAAAAGAATTATTTCGAAGAAAAAATATGTAATTTGCAATTAACACTATTTTTTCTTAAAAATAACTGTGTGTTTTCTTTACACCAATTGATTCCTTTCATTATTTTGTACATAAAAATATTAAGGTAAGATAATCGAAAAATGAATATTTTACAAGATATTTTACGGTTTATGTAAAATTAAGAAATGATTTCAAGCTTCATACCTCGGAAAGTACTTAATGAAAACTAACTTAATTAGTGTTTTGGAAAGCTCTCGAGATAAGCTACAAGAATATGCAATAAAAAACAGGATGTTCCATTTAAGAAATTGACGGTGACCTTCACGTGACCTTCAAATGACTCTCCAAGGTCAAACCAATGACACCATCTTATGGCCCCCTTCAAGCCATACAACTTTTGTCTAAAACATTTCTTTCTAAAGTGCATAGTTTATGAAATATTCGACCGGTCCAGGACTTTTTGAACACCCTGTATATGGTTTATGTATATCAGTGAACTCTATACTATACTGGAATGTGCACTGCCTTTGTTAGCGCTCGGGACATCGAAAGAAAAGAACAGGTTGCTTTGGAACAATTTCTATCTTTGTCTAATAAATTTTGATTGGTCGATCATTTTATATGATCTTCGTTACAAACATGATTTTCGTCAGCTTCGTTACTTCATACATGTACGCACATGTATACCTCTTTCAACACTGATCATCACTCAACTCAACACATATGCACTGAACGTAGTCAATGTTTTCAGCTCGAAGAGTACGACGATAGAAAAGGACACGTATTGTTCCACTTTTCCCTCTCGCTCGTCCCGTTTTCTCCTACGGCAGTGCACATTCCAGTATAGTATAGAGTTCACTGATGTATATATACTATTGTCGGTAATGGCGAAATTAAAATTGTCGGTATTATCGACAATTTTAATTACGCTTAGATGAGGGCGCTATCCCGTCGGAGTTCGGTCGTCGTTTTAGGATCCCCTTAAGCCGTAAGCTCGGAACTGAAATTTGCTCAGCTGAGGCGGAGTGCTCTCCACCCTCTGTCCGTAGCTGTCTGACTGTTCATAGGAACAGTAGATTTCAAATTCTGCTTCTTGCTGTAAGCAGATTGGAAAACGGTCTGTCCTGATTATCGAGCCGAGGGCCTTTTTGTACCCTGGGTAATTAGTCCCGCGTCGGCGTAAAAACGGGATGCCCCCACCGGGAACGGCGGGAAAACGGTAACGGAACGGATCCCGCTCGGCGGAGCGTGGCGGAGCCGGGCGCGGGGATTTCACCGGAACGCTTCGGGGACCTTTGGCTGTCGTCGACGCGGTTTGCCGACGGTTTCGGCCGTTATAAGATGTTAAACAATTTAAATTGCAGCGCGGCTCGCCCGTGCCCCTGTCCGGCGGATGTTTTCCGGGCGGCAGCTTTCGGCTGCTGTTCGGCCGGGAATCGAGACGGTGCATAACGGGGTGCATCGTTACAAACGCTACGCAGAACTGCTATCAAATCGGCTAAAACTCGTAAAAAATTTGTAAACATTTATAAAAGTTGATTTTTAAATATTTAAAATTTTATTTGAAAAATAATTATTTTATTGGAAAAAGTGGTTAAAAAAAAACTTACAAAGTCACGTGGAAATGTCGCAAAAATGTTATCCAGTCAAATGGGATCCAGTCGAAATTGTTACTTTTTTTATATGAATTACAACTTGGGCACAGTTTTCAAAATTTAATTTTTTACTTTTAATTGTTAAAATTATTGATATATTTGACACAGAATTGTAAAACAAATTATAATTTTAAAGAAATAATGGATTTTCATGATTTGATGTACTGGTGAAATTAGCGCATATTTTCGGATTCGATTTTTTTCATTTTATTTAATCATCAAAACTATTTAAAATTTTTCTGTAGAACTCTAGAACTATTTAAAAGAATGTCAAAAAAAATTTTTAAATTTGTACGTATGGTATACCAAATTTACAGGAGTAAAGAATACAAGTTATAGATTCTTATTGTATAGATTTATCACATATGTTATATTCATTCGTTATATTTCAGGTTGTATGGCGCAAAATTTTCGAAAAAGGATATTTTCCTCGCACATTTGCAGGATGCTGCGATAATGATAGTGGCACTACTTGTTATGATGAAATATGCTTACGATATAATCGCGACTAATTCGTATCAATTGATATGCTATTTCTTGCAATCGTGGTATTCGATACTCTGTCTGCTATTTATGGATGGATTATTTACCCATTACATCAACGATATGTATTTAAAGTTTCGCGAATTAAACAAGATTGCGATACAACGTTCAAAAGAGAATTTATCGATTATTTATGTCGACTTTATAGCGAATTTGAACATGTGTAATGAATACAGTTGCACTGTAGTGACCAAAATCCGTTTGATTCAGCATATTCATCATGAATTATATATTTTGGCGACAAAGGTATTTATATAGATAGATAATATTTATTTTATCTCTTAGAAGTTAGAAAGGCGCTTTTAAGGAGCGTACCAGAATCTGTATTATACAATTGTATGGTATACCTGTATTATACCAATATTATACAAAACAATACAATATAAAATCATACAATAAAACCCCATATCCGGACTTAGCCATTTGCGACCTTTACATACTGATATTCTTTCCTCCCTTTCGCCCATCTCTCTCCTATTTCCGTTTCTCAGTCTTCATCCTTCCTCTCCCTCGTTCCATCTTTTTACTGGGAGGGAAAGTGGTTTTCTCCTCATACCCTGTCTACCAAGGCTGCCAGATTGCATACGCTGCGTCCAGCGACGGCACGATTTGTATCCCCACCACTTTCGGACACAAAGGTATAAGCACTCGTTGAGAGCTTATGCCTTTGTGTCCGAAAGTGGTGGGGATACAAATCGTGCCGCCGCTGGACGCAGCGTATGCAATCTGACAGCCTTGCTGTCTACTCTCTTTTCCTTCCTCCAATCCTCTCTTCTCCTTCCTTCCTTTCCATATTCAATACTGCAATCTAAAAGACTAACTCTAAATACTATTGGAGACTTGCCACGGCCCTATTTAGGGTTCATCCGCCACTGTTATTAGCACAATGGGGATATTAATATTCACTAGAAAGATCTTGAGAAATGTGGTCACTTTATGGCGTTGTGCTCGTCGATACCGTTTCTCATGGAAGGCCAGTCGGAAGCCAGCATGCAGTACACCTTCACCGGCACTTATTTGGTCAGCTGGTATGGATAAAACTACTCCAATAAAAATAGGGATGTATGTGGGAGGAGATCAAACATGTCTATACGCCCATTTGGTCAACGAGCGACAGAATCCATCCGAGGCAACGGCATCGACGCATATCCTGTGAAGAAAACATTCACACACTTTTCAGCCCAACGAATAATATGTTAGAAAACAATATTCATGGACTAGAAAAATATGTAAAGTGCAAATGGTTAGATCGGAAATCGAGTCCGAGTATTTCGTTTTCCGGGCAACTGCTCTAAACCACTAAGCTACCTAGAGCTCACACCTAATGCTGCTCTTTAATACAGTGATATGCGGCTCCAGAGCGATGTTGATATCTTGCTCGATGGATGCAATGCCGATTGCCACGAAGGATCCCTGATAGATCGCTCGCTGACCAAATAAGTGTCGGTAGAGGTATTCGTGTGCACTGCATGCTGGCTTCCGACTGGCCTTCTGTAAGAAACGGCACCGACGAGCACAACGCCATAGAGTGACCATATCCCTCAAGATCCTTCTAGTGAATAACAATATCTCCATTGTGCCAATAATAGTGGCGGATGGACCCTAAATAGGGCCGTGGCAAGCCTCCAGATATCCCATCCTGGCTTGTATAAAGGTCGCTCACTGATCAAATAAGATCTGTTCCCTCCAAAAATTCCATCCTTCTACCAAAATCCCCTCGCTCTTCTCTCATCTCTTTTGTTTCTGTTTTAATATTTTCCTCTCCTTGCTCCTATGTTTTCAATTACCTAAGCTTTATTTATTCTCCATATATCCTTTTCTTTATTTCATATCCACTCTTTTCCTTCTCCTATCTCCTCCTGTTGCTTACTACCATTTATTTTTCCTTCTTCCTTTTTGCTCCCTTCCTCTCTAACATCCACCACCTATACCGTATATCTCCTCTTTTCCATCGTCAGGTCTTGATTTATTCTTATATCCCACTTATTTTCTTTCTTCCTTTCGCCCTCTCTTCCAATAGCTCCATTCTCCTGCCCTCCATCCTTTCTTCACCCTGACCGCTATTTATTCTTCTTCTTTCCCTAATCTCTATTCTCCAACATAATACCTTTTCAACTTCTTCACTCCGTATTTTCCTTCCGTGAATAACTTTCTCACATGACTTCCCTCCTTGATCCTTCTCACACCTATATCCGTCTCTCATATCTCACATCTCTCATATCTCTCCACATAAACAATTTCTCGTTTATCTTTCAAATTCTATTCTGCTTATCGCGTGCAACCCTCTTCTCACTACTTGCTTCTCCTGTGTGTATTGCCGCCTTTATTCCTTCCTTCTATCTCTTTATCTTATCACAAGCTATGTGCTTTTCCATCTTCATCTCTATCTCACCAACCGTATCTCTTCTGTCTTTTTCATGTTCTCATTTTCCTTCCCACATTTTTGCATCATCGCCTTTCTTCTCTTCCTCTCAACTCCGATTCTTTCTAACCTTTCTAACCTTTCTCACTCGACAATTTCTTTTAACGGTATTTCCTGAAATTCTTTATACCATGCTATTTTTCATTTCATATGTCCTTTTCTTATGCTTAATCCATTTATTCAGTTTACTTCATTCCACATTCTTCCTTTCCGCTACTTTCAGCACCCAACTCTTCCTTGCTCCCAAAACATTTTAATACTTCGACTTCTCATAATGACGGCCCTCCGACAAAGGTATTTATATTATTTATATAATTATATATATATATTATCTGCAATTTATTGGTTATATCATAACTTAATGAAGACAACTTTTAAACTAACCTTTTAAAGACATAGTATTTATATTACATAATATATCGTAAGAAACTCTCTATAATTAATATATAACTCTATATAATTAATTAAAGTTATTTTCAATAATTTTCATGTGTGTATAAATATATTTTTACTTCCAGATTAATACAAATTTTGGTCCGCAGCTTTTAACCATTTCTGTTATATGCTTGAATGCTATAATTATTTTTCTGCATGATATGTATCATAATATGAAAACAGACAGTGGTAATAACGAGATATTAATTTTTCATATGATCTTCATATTCTGCTATGCTTTTCGATCTTTATACATCAGTTTTGTTTGTCAGCGATCTAAAAATGAAGTTGAGTATTGAATTAATGTAGAAATATATATAATATGATATAATTGTACGTATATATATATATATATATATATATATATATATATATATATATATATACGAGGTTTGATCAAAAAGTAACGAGAATTTTCAAATTGCGCGTGCTGTATCTTGTCTATCGAATCGATTCTTTTTTTGTGTGTTAGTAGCACTGCCAGCGACGTACGTGTCAATTTTCAGGCAGCTGCGACGCTTAGTTTGTGTTTGGCGAGCGAATGAGCAAGACGTACTTTAGTCTGTTCGGCGATTTTTTGTGTGGTGAAATGTCGGATCAGAGAGTTTGTTTGAAATTTTGTGTTAAAAACGGAATTAAGTGCAGCGAAGCGTTCTAAATGTTAAAGAAGGTCTTTGGCGACGATACTATATCACAACCACGAGTTTATGAATGGTCCAAACGCTTTCAGGAAGGCCGAGAAGACATCGAAGATGACGCGAGGTCTGGGCGTCCTAGCACGTCCACCAGTGATGAAAACGTGGAAAAAGTTAAAGAGATTGTGCTTGCTAATAGAAGAATCATCATTAGAGAGGTTGCTGAAGAAATAGGAATTTCATACGGCACATGCGAAGCGATTTTTGCTGATGTTTTGAACATGAAACAAGTGGCAGCAAAATTTGTTCCGAAACTGCTGAATTTTCAACAAAAACAGCATCGCGTGACCATCGCTGAACAAATGCTTGCTGACGTCGTTGACGACCCAGACTTGCTCAAACGCGTTCTAACTGGTGACGAAACGTGGATATATGGCTACGACATCGAAACGAAGGCTCAATCGTCTCAATGGAAGTTTTCTGAAGAGCCAAGACCAAAAAAAGCACGGTTAAATGTGAAGGTCCTTCTAACCGTTTTCTTCGACTACAATGGAATAGTTCATCACGAATTTTTGCCGTCTGGTCGTACAGTCAACAAGGAGTACTACCTACAAGTTTTGCGCAATTTGCGTGAGGCAATCCGGAGAAAACGACCCGAACTTTGGAGAGGCAACTCATGGACTTTGCACCACGACAACGCACCGGCACATACCGCTTTGCTTATCCAACAGTTCTTGGCGAAACACAGCACTGTTGTGATGCTGCAACCACTCTATTCTCCAGACATGGCCCCTTGTGACTTTTTCCTATTTCCCAAACTCAAAAGGACACTCAAAGGACAACGTTTTTCAACAATAGATGAGATAAAGGCGAAATCGCAGACCGAGCTCAAGACGATACCTAATGAGGCGTTCCACCAGTGTTTCTCAAACTGGAAACTACGTTGGCAGAAGTGTATAATATCACAAGGGGATTACTTTGAAGGGGATGGGATAAAAATTGAAGATTAAATAAATACTTTCTGAGAAAATTAAAAATTCTCATTACTTTTTGATCAAGTCTCGTATATATATGTAATATATATATATATATATATATATATATATATATACACATATATACATATAAAGGGCGTCTGTGCAATCTCTCTCCAAAAAAAAAAACAAATAAATCTCGTTAAATCAAACTAAAAAGTCATACCATTTTGAAATGCATCACGTAAAATTCGGGATATTAATTAAAAAAGATCGGCCAATGCGCGTGGCTAGAAGCGCGCGGCGACGAAGGCGGTCTCACTGTAACATAATGGCAGCGCGCGGCGAAGCGGTGATTGGGGATGAGAGGAGCGATGAGTTTGTAGATGCGCGGCGAATGGGAAGGGAACGATTGATGGACTCTCCGAAACATGATGACGGTGCGTGCTTCTAGCCACGCGTATTGGGTGATCTTTTTTAATTAATATCTCAAATTTTACGTGGTGCATTTCAAAATGATATATGACTTTTTAGTTCGATTTAACGAGATTTACTTATGTTTTTTTGGGGTGGAGAAAAGATTACACAGACGCTCTGTATATATAATATATGTCTGTGTAATCTTCCGCCAAAAAAAATCATAAGTAGATCTCGTTAACCGAACTAAAAAGTTATATATCATTTTGAAAACCACCACAAACTAAAAAGTCATATAGCATTTTGAAAACCACCAAAATTTCGAGTTATTAATTAAAGAAGATTGGCCAATACATGCAAGCGCGCGGCGAGAAAAGTCGTCCCACTGTAACTTGACACTAAGCGCGCGACGAAGCAATGAGCGGGGCTTATTCATCAACGCATCGCTGAAGCGCCGCACGCCGCTATCATGTTTTAGAGTTCGGCTTTTCAGTTTACAGACGCCCTGTATACATACATATAGGATGACTAATAATAATTGTATCATATATCATGTGCAGAGCGGGTTAAACCGAATAAAAGGTTGTCTTTTGCAATTCTCGCAATAATTAGTGACAAATAAATTTTAAAAAATCAGTTAATCCGCGTACGGCGAGAAGATATAGCTCGTTAAAGTCGATTCAAACATTCTTGCCGTAACCATTCTGTGCACTTCCGAGCACTGATGAAAATATCTCCATAATTTTTTATTAAAATATTCTTATACTTCAGTATCCGTATCAATATCCAATCGTCCGTATCAATGTTAGTACATAGACAATGATCTGTGCCGATGTTTTCATTAAATGAACGGCACAGAATAATAATAGCACTGTAGTATTTGAATGATTTGAAACAAAACACTGATGTGTTGAGAAGAAAATTCTCCGAGTGTTCAATGATTTGAAACTACACACATTTGGATCTATGTGATTCAATTTCTTTCGTTAAAATTTGAAATAGATAATGAAAAATTAATAGAATATGTTCGCGATTATGAGAAATTTTATAATTTAACACATTCACAATATTCCATACAACCAAATTGCAGGAGCAGTGCAACAATATTTCTTTGTAACATTGCAGATACATTGCTACAACATTGTTGTGATGTTGCAGCAACAGAATAATATGTCCGCGTCTGCAGAAATTATCCATACAACACAGAATATTGCAGCAATATTATTAATATCATTGTAACATTACAACATTGCAATATTGCCGTAATATTGCTGCAATATTCTTTGCTGTATAAGTATGCAGTATAATGTAACATTGCAGCAACATAGTAATATAATACAGGACATGCCAAAAGTCTACACAAAAACAATGCATTTCAGAAAAAAATGTTTCAAAAAAAATTATAAAGTTTAAGAGGACGTATTCAATGGCATTATGTATTTGATCATGGATGGCGTTACCAAGGTCAGCTCAAGATCAACTCAATTTTTTTAAACGAAAACCTATATTTTTTATTACATATTATTGTAGTTGACGTCGTTATTTTCAAAACGACATAATAAAGCTCACTTTCGTTTAATATTTCTCAAGTTATCAATTGAGTTTCAAGTTTCAAGTACCACCGGCATAAGCGTTATCCAAGATGTACCGCGTGTTGCACAATTGGATTTACACCTCTTGTGCGTGGTTGCGTGCGTGCGTGCATGCGTGCGTACACTCTAAAAAATATTGGTGTGAATTTAACACCAATAGTGTGAATTATAACACCCATATAGGTGTTTATATAATTCTCAACGTGTTGATGTGAAATCAACACTGTCTGCTTGGTGTGGAAAATTCACATTGTTGCGGTGCGAATCTTAACACTACTGGCAGTGCGAATTTTAACACTACTGGCAGTGTGAATCTTAACACTACTGGCGGTGTGATTTTTACATCAACTATGGTGTTACTAGAAATACAGCAAAATATTTCATAATGTGCATATATATATATATATATATATATATATATATACGCATTATTGATATTAAAATCGCACGCACACACACACACACACACACACACACACACACACACACACACGTGTGTGTGTGTGTGTGTGTGTGTGTGTATGTATATATATGTGTGTGTGTGCGTGCGATTTTAATATCAATAATGCGTGTATATATATACAGGGTGTATAAAAAAGGTCGGAACCCTTGAATATTTCGAAAAATATAAGTTTTATCAAAAAATGTTTCAGACAAAAGTTGTAGGGTTTAAAAAGTTCTATTTACTGGCGATATCATTTTGACCTTGAAGAGTCACTGGAAGGTCACGTGAAGGTCACTTCAATTTTTTTAAATGGAACACCCTATATATTTTTGCACATTCTTGTAGCTTATCTCGAGAGCTTTCCAAAACACTATAATTAAGTATCTTTTCGTTAAGTACTTTTTGAGTTATAAGGCTTGAAATAATTTCTTAATTTTACATAAACCGTAAAATATCTTGTAAAATATTCATTTTTCAATTATCTTACCTCAATACTTTTACGTACAAAATAATGAGAGGAATCAATTGGTGTAAAGAAAATACATAGTTGTTTTGAAGAAAAAATATGTAATTTGCAATTAACAATTCCATATTTTTTCTTCAAAACAACTATGTATTTTCTTTACACCAATTGATTCCTCTCATTATTTTGTACGTAAAAGTATTGAGGTAAGATAATTGAAAAATGAATATTTTACAAGATATTTTACGGTTTATGTAAAATTAAGAAATTATTTCAAGCCTTATAACTCAAAAAGTACTTAACGAAAAGATACTTAATTATAGTGTTTTGGAAAGCTCTCGAGATAAGCTACAAGAATGTGCAAAAATATATAGGGTGTTCCATTTAAAAAAATTGAAGTGACCTTCACGTGACCTTCCAGTGACTCTTCAAGGTCAAAATGATATTGCCAGTAAATAGAACTTTTTAAACCCTACAACTTTTGTCTGAAACATTTTTTGATAAAACTTATATTTTTCGAAATATTCAAGGGTTCCGACCTTTTTTATACACCCTGTATATATATATACAGGGTGACCCATTTTAACTTAGGCAGCCAAATAACTCAAAAACTAAGCCCAGCAAACAAAAATGTTTCAGACAAAAGTTGTATGGTTTCGAGGGGGCCATAAGATGGTACCATTGGTTTGACCTTGAAGAGTCATTTGAAGGTCACGTGAAAGTCACTTCAATTTTTTTAAATGGAACACCCTATATATTTTTGCACATTCTTGTAGCTTATCTCGAGAGCTTTCCAAAATACTATAATTAACTACCTTTTCGTTAAGTACTTTTTGAGTTATGAGGCTTGAAATAATTTCTTAATTTTACATAAACCGTAAAATATTTTGTAAAATATTCATTTTTCGATTATCTTACCTTAATACTTTTATGTACAAAATAATGAGAGGAATCAATTGGTGTAAAGAAAACACATAATTGTTTCGAAAAAAAAATGTAATTGTTAATTGCAAATCGAAGTAAGTTATGAAAACTTGGCGTGTCCGGATCGTAATCAAATACAGATTAAATATTTAATTACATAATGTCTAATATTTTACATTTTATTAGAGATATATTTGTTTATAATGTAAACAATCCGGGCATGCCATGTTTTGATAACTTACTACGATTTAAAGACTGTGCGATTTAAAACTTGCGTAAAACTTTTATTTAAATTATATACATTATATAAAAAATGTTTTAAGAATTAAAAGAATCCTAATTCTCATTAAATATTTTAAAAATCAATTTTCTCTGAATAAATATAAAATGCGTTTTAATTTCTTAGAAAGAATTTATGTATAATATTTTTACTGTATAAAATTGATATTTTATGGCAAATATTATATCAAATTTAGAAATTGCTCGTAAGTACTTGGCTAATAGTAATTATTGATTTCATATTTAGTTTTGATATTTTATTTTGTAATATTTTTTTATGAAAATTATTTGTTGAGATTTTGTTTCTTAGAAAAATGATTTTTGATGGAAAATTACTGTAAATTATTTTTAAGGAATTTTTTTTATTAAATATGCATACAAAGTAGAATATTTTTTATGTACTTGGCGTATTTTTTTTACCTTTGTAAGGTTTTTTTAGAGGGATTATTACTTTGCAAGTATTTATAACAATATCAAATACTGTTGAATGAATACTATTTTATAACTGAATGCAATAGTTCGCAATCTTCGATTTGAACGTTTATGCGATTTAGAATTTGTGTAAAATTTTTTTAAACTATATATATCATATAAAAAGTACTTTAGGAATTAAAAAAATCTTAATTCATTTAGTGTCGATTATAAATTAATAGCACATAATTTATTGTACTTGATTAATGGTATTGATTTTATATTAATTTCTAAAATTTTTTCATTTTTTTATTTTTAGATTTTTTTAAAGGCATTTTTATTATTAATGTTTTTTGCTTGTATTTTTTCAGGGTTGGAAAAGTTTCTTTTTAAAAGTAACTCGTTACCGTTACCGTTCTTTTTTCTAAAAAATAACTCGTTACCGTTACTCGTTACCAATTTTCAAAAGTAACTCGTTACCGTTACCGTTCTTTTTTCTAAAAAATAACTCGTTACCGTTACTCGTTACCAATTTTCAAAAGTAACTCGTTACCGTTACCGTTACTTAAAAATAACGCGTCGTTACAATTTTCGTTACTTTTTTAAATATAGGTTTATTAAATATTACAGGGTTTATTTTTTAAAATAAATGAAAACGTTACTAAATTTTATCGAAATTCTTTATTAATTTTTAAAAGAATTTGCTGTTCAACTGTGTCATCATTTAGCTTCCCTCTTTGTGGCGTTAATACAGATCCACCGACACTGAACATCCTTTCTACGGATGCACTGCTTGGAAGAGCTGTATTATATTTAATAAACAGTTTTTTTATTTTAGGATAGTCGTTCAACATTTCGACATTATTATTTTTTGATTTTAAAAATCGTTGTAATTCATCCTCTTCTGATTCATGTGTTGTTCCTTGTCCTTCAAAAATAAAAAAATCATCGTGATCAGATTTTTGTTGGGCTTTTGGGGAATTTTCTGTTGATCGGATTCCTAATAAGTTTTTCAAATAGCTTTCAGCACGTTTCCTTTTTTCTCCAGCTAACCAATTTAGTTTGAATTTCGGATGCAAACAGGTTGCAATAATCAAGTCTTTTTTTTCAAATATTGTAGAGAATCTAAAATTAAAGATAGTAAATTAAATAATATTGTTTTTTTAATTAATAATTTTTAATTAATATTTTAAAATGAAAAACATTTTGGTAATTAAATCCTTATTGGAAATAAATAATATGTGTGTAAATCTAATTAATCACCTTTTATTCAAAGCTTGCTGAATAATCCCAACTAATGAATGACAATGTGTAAGATTAGATTTGTTTAAGTTTTCCAGTTTTTGTACTAAAGTACTCAGAACTGGTAGCAAATATCCCATATACATTCCTGCATCACTTTGTAAAATATCTAACGCACGTGCTAAAGGTTCCATTATCTAATCAAAATCGAGAAAATTATAGTTGATTAGATAATTAACAGAATTAGATAATAAATAAAAATTATACATAATAGAGTACCTAAATAGTATAGTAGAGTACCTTTCACTTAAATATTTTTTCCTGATCTTTTTACAAAAAAAAGTTTTAGATTTAGATTTTATGCGAAAACAAAATGAGTCAAAATTTTTCTAGATAAAAAAGTTTAAATTTAGAACTCTATTCTTTTATTTTATACATATAATAAGTAAATTCCTTATAATATCCTGCTTAAAAAATAAAAAGTAATTAAAAATAGCTAAAAATTAAACGATTTATAAAATACATATTTATATCTTAATTTGACATATTTTGTCATACAATTTATAAAACATCTATAATATAACCATAATAATAAGTTAACTTTCAAATTTTCAAAACTTTATCTAGGAAAATTTTGTTTATTTTATGTATTCTTCACAATCTTATCATTTTTATTTGAAAGATTTTTTGTAAGAGATATTAAAAAAATATTTAAGGGGAAAAACTAAAACGATCTATACTGAATAATTTTACCTGATTTTATGTTGCAATTTACCTGACAATATTCTTCTAGAAATTGAATTTCCTGATCGGTTAATCTCTGCAAATTGCAGTAGTCTAAACATTGATTAATTTGTTCTGTATTATTTTTTAAAAGCGTCACCAGCTGAAGTACGCAATCAAAGGTAGAATTCCACCTATAAAAGAAATAATAAATTTATAAAATAAATAGTTTTATTCTTCAGAAAAAGATTGATAATATATATTATACACAATATAAATAATAAATAATATGCAATATAAATAATAAATAATAATAATAATATATATAATAAATAATAAAAATATTATAAGAAGCTTTTTACCTTGTAATAACAGGGGTTTTTAAATAAACTCCACAAGTTTCTTTGATTTTATCCGCTATTTGCGTAGATTGATTATGCTTACTCCATAATTTGGATAATTTCACAAATATTGCGAAATTATCCAAATTATGGAGTAAGCAAACTATATTTTTTTTTGTACAAAACATCATCCTCTAAAAGCTTTTCTGTATCTTTCACCGCAATAAGGTTTAATGTGTGACTGACACATCTTTGATGTGGTGGAAGAATAATTAAATCTTCTGTATTTGTGTCTTCTGTGTCAACCATAATTAATAAGTCATCTAAATTATGAAGTTCTATGGTATCAAAATCCTCGTCCTCATTTTCAGTTCTTTCGAAAACTCTAAACAATTTATAAAAATTTTATTTATAAACTAAAACATATTTTAACATACAAAATATACTTGTTTGTAACACAGAAAAGACTAAAATATCGTGAAGCTTCTTATTATAAAATTTTAGATAAAAATTAAAAAAAAAATATATATATATATATATTTGTATAAAACTTTTGATTACTGAAATATTTTAACGAAATTTGTTCCGTTATCGGTTGTCCTGCAGCACGTTTTATTTTGAATATGATATTCTAGAAATATACAATTAATTGTTTTGGCTAAAATATCATATGTGTGTCTTCCTTTCATTCGACGACAAGCCAATGCAGCTGATTCTCTCTTTAAATTTTCCGGATTAATCCAATGAATTGTCATACCAAAAAAACTTCTAAAAATCACAAAATTTAAGTTTAAATTAACAAAATTAAAGGAAACATAAATCGGCCACTCTGTATATGTATACACTCGTCAAAAAAATTATCGCAACACGCAATTAATATTAAAATTTCACCTAAATTCAAATAAGCGTATCTCCGCGAAAAATTATCGCATTTGAAAAATTTTTTTTTTGTTTTAAAGGGTAAAGTTTCCACTTTAAGAAACTTTCGTTAAATTTTGATTTCATTCTCTCTCCCTCTCTTCATCCCTTTAAAAGTAAGGACGTGTTTTTTTTTTCAAAAAATTGCAAAGTTTGACGAACTCTACGGTGTGTACTAAATTTTTTTCGTCAATATCATCATAACTATCATAAAATATGGACTTTTCTTTACAAGTTTAAAAAAAAATTGAAGCCCGTGCGATTTTCTTTCGCGGAGTTACGGCGTATCAAAATTATCTATGCATTTTTGTGCAACCGCCAACATTTGTATTAACCGATGGGCACCACGGGGAGGTTGTTGATCGGATTTTTCCCATCATGTGTGTGTGTGTGTGTGTGTGTGTGTGTATGTGTATGTGTATTGGAAAAGGGATGTATGTTTTTAAAAATGTATATTTCCGCCTCGTCTTCGGATGACCTCTTGCAGGCGCTCACGCATATTAACCCGTTAAGCCCTGAATGGCATAATTTTGACGATCAAGTTTGAATTAATACCCTACACTAAAATCGAGCCAAAAAAATTTTAAAATCACTGTACCCTATGTTTTCGAGGGTGCTCTTTCGAATGGTGATGGTTAGAAATCGGAAAAAAAAAATTTAAGCATGGAAAAATCGAAAATAAAAAAAAAACGTGTTTTTTCGGCCCGATTTTTTTTTTTAAACTATTTTTCGGCCTCTGTACATTTTTTTACACGTCTCAAACTGGTTTAGATGGTGGAATAAATGTCTGAAGTTTAATTTGGTACGGTCAGATATGTCTTAAAAATTTTTTGGTGAAGCAAAATGGCGGTCAGAGTGAGAAATTTTCTTTTTCAACTTGACGAATTTTTTTCTCGAAAACTATAGACTTTTGCCAAAAACTCCTAAGAACAAAAATGTCTTTGGATTTGAAATTGGATTTTCCGAGTTTTCAGAAAATCAAAAAATTGTCTCAAAAAATTCTGAAAAAATTTGTGCGTGTTTCTTGACTAATTTTAAGACATTTTTGTTCTTAGGAGTTTTTGGCAAAAGTCTATAGTTTTCGAGAAAAAAATTCGTCAAGTTGAAAAAGAAAATTTCTCACTCTGACCGCCATTTTGCTTCACCAAAAAATTTTTAAGACATATCTGACCGTACCAAATTAAACTTCAGACATTTATTCCACCATCTAAACCAGTTTGAGACGTGTAAAAAAATGTACAGAGGCCGAAAAATAGTTTAAAAAAAAAATCGGGCCGAAAAAACACGTTTTTTTTTTATTTTCGATTTTTCCATGCTTAAATTTTTTTTTCCGATTTCTAACCATCACCATTCGAAAGAGCACCCTCGAAAACATAGGGTACAGTGATTTTAAAATTTTTTTGGCTCGATTTTAGTGTAGGGTATTAATTCAAACTTGATCGTCAAAATTATGCCATTCAGGGCTTAACGGGTTAATGCAAGCTCTAATTGTGGCCTGCGGAATTTCGAACCAAATTCGCTGTAGAGCTGCTTCCAATTGCTGGAGATTGGTTGGCTGCCTCTCCAAATCACGCAACCTTCTTGCCATTATATCCCACAGATGTTCGATGGGATTTAAATCCGGGCTCATCGCTGGATGTGGTAACACCTCGATGTTGTTTTCTTCGAAGAAGTCAACTGTAATCCTGGCAGTGTGTGGGCGAGCATTATCTTGCATTAGAATGAAATTGCGCCCCATTTGACGACGCATCGGAATTATGTGAGGACGCAAAATTTCCTCCACATAGCGTATCGCTGTCATTCCGGGAGGTGGTACAATTACGAGATTTGTGCGTCTATGTGTGGATATTCCACCCCATACCATAATTGAACCACCACCAAATGCTCGAACAGGTTCGACGCAATTCTCTTCAAAACGGTGTCCCTGACGACGCCAAACACGAACTCTTCTGTCAGAACCGAAGAGGCAAAATCGCGACTCATCAGTGAACAGTACGTTGTTCCATTGTCTTGCAGTCCAGTTCTGATGACTGCGTGCATATTGTAAACGATTACGTCGATGAGCCACAGACAACATTGGTACTTGAGCACGAACTCGCGAACTGAAGTTTCTTTCGTGCAGACGATTCCTGATTGTTTGATCGCTTATTCGTCTGTACGGCAGAATGTCATTAGGGATTTGTCGCGCAATTATTACTGGATTTTGTATTGCCGCGTTTACGATGAGACGATCTTCTCGAGCTGATGTTGCTCGTCTTCGACCTTGTGCTCTTCTCCGACGAAATCCGCCTGTTTCTTCATAACGAGCCCAAACTCGAGAGATTGAGGCCCGATGCACACCCATTCGCCTTGCAACATGTGCCTGACTTGCCCCTTCTTCCAAAAGAGCAATAATTTGCGCACATTGATTTTCGTTTAAACGAGGCATTTTTGTTTCCCGAATGAACAACACAGTGTTTTTAATACTATGAAGTTTTGTACGTACTGAAGTAAGTACAGTACATAACTTCACAGTGTATACTGTGGGAACTTCAGTATTGTGAAGTTATGTACTGTAAGAACTTCAGTACTGTGAAATTATGTACTGTAAGTACTTACTTCAGTACGTACGAAACTTCACAGTATTAAAAATACTGTTGTTCATTCGGAAAACAAAAATTCTTCGTTTAAACGAAAATTAGGGGTGGAATATCCACATATAAACGCACAAATCCCGTAATTTTATTACCTCCCGGAATGACAGCGATACGCTATGTGGAGTGGTCCCCGTGGTGCCCATCGGTTAATACAAATGTTGGCGGTTGCACAAAAATGCATAGATAATTTTGATACGCCGTAACTCCGCGAAAGAAAATCGCACGGGCTTCAATTTTTTTTTAAACTTGTAAAGAAAAGTCCATATTTTATGATAGTTATGATGATATTGACGAAAAAAATTTAGTACACCCCGTAGAGTTCGTCAAACTGCAATTTTTTGAAAAAAAAAAACACGTCCTTACTTTTAAAGGGATGAAGAGAGGGAGAGAGAATGAAATCAAAATTTAACGAAAGTTTCTTAAAGTGGAGACTTTACCCTTTAAAACAAAAAAAAATTTTTCAAATGCGATAATTTTTCGCGGAGATACGCTTATTTGAATTTAGGTGAAATTTTAATATTAATTGCGATAATTTTTTTGACGAGTGTATATATCATAAAGAGTGACCGCAAAAATCGCCTGTTTTTTCACCCTCGAATTTGGACTTAAATTTGATGTTAAATGATAGTTTATCATGAGACATTACTCCTCTGAAAATTTTAAATTGAGCCTATTTTTTATCGCTGAGATATAAGGGGTCAAAGTTGTCATTACGCACCAACTCATTATAACCGATTTTAATCTTTCCACGCAAATGACTCGAAAGTTATAAGAAATATTGAAAAATATTTTAAACAAAAGTTGTAGATCTTGTATAAGACTATCTAAAGGTGACCTTACCTTGACCTTCGGACAAATATCAAGGTCATTTGGAGGGCAAATTAATTTTTTTAATAGAAATCCCTACTTTTGTTCTTAAAAACATATTCCTATGGTTCAAAGGAGTGTACGCATTTTTTCCTATTCTTAGCGTTATCAAGGAACAATGGCCTGTAGAAGGGTTATGGTCTCATTGGGGTGCTTGATTAGCGTGAGTCCCCTTGCCTCTCACGATTCGGGGTGCTTGATTAGCGTGAGTCCCCTTGCCTCTCACGATTCGGGGTGCTTGATTAGCGTGAGTCCCCTTGCCTCTCACGATTCGGGGTGCTTGATTAGCGTGAGTCCCCTTGCCTCTCACGATTCGGGGTGCTTGATTAGCGTGAGTCCCCTTGCCTCTCACGATGCGGGGTGAACGATATATACATGTATATGATTTTATTAGTTTTGCTTTTTGGGAATAGTTATTGATACATTACATATATCTGGATTGGGTATATCTATTCCATTATACTGCCCATACCCAAGGTACCAAATAATAGTCATTATATGGCTACAACACCCAACAGTTCGAGAACCACTCTCACAAGTACAATAATACTCTACAATCGCGTCTTTTCCAGATTTAGACTTGTCTACCAGTACAAAAATATGGTGATTTTTTCCACTGCGATATCGAGATTTCATATATGCTTTCACAAGGAGCGGATCTATGATGACAATACCGTGATTGACATAGTCCAAATCAGAAGTCCGATAATGTCTTGGGTTTGGTTCAAACTTCTGTACAAGAAAGATTCCTTCTTTTTGATGTTCTGCGTAATAAGAAATAGCATTGTTTATTTGATAAGGTCCAAAACTGATATAATATAGATCATTTATTGTGAGTTGTGGAAACTGGAGGAGACGATTATTTTCTTGATTATCAACTGCTGTATAATTAAGCTCAATGTAAGGAACTTTTATTTGCAAGAGATTGTATTGCTCAACAACTCCTTTTAAACGATTTGGAACATTCAATCTTGATTTCATTACATGTACAATATCTTCATGTGTTTTATCGCTTAGAATTGGCTCATGAAATAAGTTAAGAAGTGCAAAAGAAATTAAGAGAGATTCATAATCATGTAATAAAGTAGCGTTATGGGCTGGTAAAGCGAACAATTTGAATTTTTTTTTAAGTCGACCAAATACTTGTTCGATAATCCATCGGACCTTTGTGACTAATCTCGCCTTATTTGCTTCCAAGGTATCCCGTTTTCCAGTGCCAGGAATGTAAGCAAGCAGCTCTCTGTCCTTGAGTTCTTCAAGAACATCTCGAAATCCATTGTCGACAAAAAGAACATCATTTCGTTGAAAAATTGCCATTATCTCTTTATATCTGTTAAAACATTCTTTAAATATGATTGCATCATTGTGAGTTGCGTCAAAGGGCCCTAAAACAAAAAGTATATATCCATCAGGAGCACATCCTACCATTGGTTTCATAAGCGGCATTTTTTTTTGTTCGCTCCATAGTTGTTTTTGACCAGCATAATTCTTTGATTTTTGCACCAATCGGTACGTAGCATCAAAAACGCAAGAGCCATTTTCGTCAGGAATATCAAACAGTATCTTCGCCATAGGAGTATTATGATTGAGTAGAACTGTTCGATCATTATTATTGATGAATCGTGGCACTAAATTCTCAAGCAAATCTTTTCTTGCATTATCCATGTAATTACTAATTGTTCGTTCACTGCACCCAAATAGAAAAGCCAGTTGTTGATTTGAAAGAGAAGTACGCAATTTACAAAGGAAAACAGCTACATGTTTAGGTTGACATTCTTTAACAAAATCGCAAATCTTTTGAAATTGATTTTTATCAAAAGCGAACCATGCTTTGAAAGCATTGTTGTCAATAGAACTGATGTTGTCTATATCAAAAACATGCTTTTCATTCATTCGAGAATTATGATAATAATCAAACATAAGATCACTAATTATTTTTTGATCTTCAGTTGCCACTTCGCATGTGATTTGTTTCACAAAAGGCCAATAGTTATCAATAGTTAAATGTTCTGAGCACATGCGAGCATCAGGAAGAATTAGAAACTTATAATTCATAAGTAGTGATTGGCGCGTTATACTTGGAACTGAAATTAAGTTTTTTACATTTTTGCAACTAAATGTACACTGTGTATGAGAGTTTAAACCTTTTCTGTAGATTGTCAAATCAGGAGTATTATCTAAATTCAATGAAGCGATAGGATTATTGTGTATTAAATCATAGCATGATTTACAGATTTTGCTAGCTACTGGGATATCGTTGATTTCATTTAATTTTCGCTTTTTTGCATTATATTTTTGTCTCAAGTTATTAATAGTAATCAAAGCTACACTGTCAGTAGAATAAAACTTATCATTTTTTGATCTTTTCTGACATTGACAGCCAAGGCAAATTGTGGCAGGCATATTTTTCAATGCTGTAGTATCGAAATAAAAATAGAAAACTTAAAAACAGTTCGCTAAAAAATAGTCTTAAAAAATGATTTTCGAAAAAAATAACTGACAAAAGTTAATACTGAAAAAATCCTACAGTAATAATGCTACAATAATGTTTAGGAAAGACTAGTGATAAATGAAATAAGCTGAATATTTTTTAATAAAATACGGCTATAAAAGAATTTTAAAATAAAAATTTTTCAAGGAAATATCTGAATGTTGACCTGAAGAAAGGATAATTATACAGTAGCTTTAAAAAGAGCTAATTAGAAAAAAGTTCTGAAAAGGATTGTTTTGAATAATGCGCTAAAAAATGAATGAAATAATTCTGCAAAAGCTAGTCAAAATATTTTAGAAAGCACGGCTCGGAAAGCATGTTTCAGAATAGTTGCAACTTATAAAAATTCTAGACTTGAAAAAGAGAACTTAATTATGATTTACTAAAAAATAATTAGTGGAATAATTCTGAAAAAGTTATCTGACAATAATTCTCAATAAAAGGCTATAGTTTTATATATATAAAGAGAAAGAGAAAAAAGAGAGAGAGAGAGAGAGAGAGAGAGAGAGAAAGAGAGTTAACCGGAAAAAAGATAAACTGAAGGTAATCTTAAAAAAAGGCAAACTAAGAAATTGAAAAAGACATAAAATTATATGTCAAAAAATAATTGTAAAATAATTCTGGAAGAGAGTAGGAAACAATGCGTACACTTCTTTGGACCGCAAAAATATGTTTTTGAGGACAAAAATAGGGATTCCTATAAAAAAATCAACTTGGCCTCCAAATGACCTTGATATTTGTCCGAAGATCAAGGTAAGGTCACCTTTAGATAGTCTTATACAAGATTTACAACTTTTGTTTAAAATATTTTTCAATATTTCTTATAACTTTCGAGTCATTTGCGTGGAAAGATTAAAATCGGTTATAATGAGTTGGTGCGTAATGACAACTTTGACCCCTTATATCTCAGCGATAAAAAATAGGCTCAATTTAAAATTTTCAGAGGAGTAATGTCTCATGATAAACTATCATTTAACATCAAATTTAAGTCCAAATTCGAGGGTGAAAAAAAAGGCGTTTTTTGGCCTTTTTTTGGGGTCTCTTTTTTTTATACACTCTGAATTATAGGAAAATAGTGATAATAGTATAAATTTTATTAAAAAATGTATGTAATGGATGTTTTAATTAATGAAAAAAAATAAAAGAAAATAAGAAACATATTTAAGAAAAAAAATTATAAAAATTTTAAATTGAAAAAAAATTAAAGCTTGCAAAAGTTATTGTTGCATTGATATTTATTAAAGGAAGTTATTGTTGCATTGATATTTATTAAAGAAAGAAAATTCTGAGAAAGTGTAATGCAGGCAATTGAAAGTTATCTTTATAAAAACACAAATGTAAATAAAACAAATACTTGATTAGATCACCATTGTTGATTCATGCAAAGACATATTTTTTTATACCTACTGTTATTATTCTATATGGCATATTTGATTCAAAGTACAATGTTTGATAGTATTGTGTGGATTCCTTGCAAGTCTAAAAATGTATTATAAAAAAATTTTTTTAAATATTTTTATCTTTTTAATGTTCTTATTATTTATTTTTTATTATTTAATTTTATTATATATATATTTTAGTATTGTAATTAATGTTTAGTTATTAATATTATGCTTTATTCTATACATATTTTGTTATTCTAAATCATAATTCTAATTTCAACACAAAAATAAAAAATATTATAATAATGTAAATATAAAATATAAGTATAAATATAATAATATAAATATTTCAGACATGTAAATATATATTAAGCTCCAAAAAAGACATACATACAGGGTGTCCCTGGTATCTTCCGTCCAAAAAAAAGGCAGATTCTCTGGCCAATTTAAAAACGATTTTTCTTCAACGAAAATGTCGCGGCACTAATAGTTTTCGAGTTATAAACGATTGAAAATAAAGGGTTTTTCGCAAACTAAGGCTTATGGGAATAAAATATTAATAAAGTCACATTCTTTAGTTAATTTTAGGTAGAGTTTACTTTAATAGAATTTTAATTTAAGGCTTAGTTAGAAAGATACATGATGACAAAAATTGGGAATATGCAAAAAATAATGATCTCCCTTGACATTTTCGCTGAGGAAAAATTGTTTTTAAATTGGCCAGAGAATCTGCCTTTTTTTTTGGACGGAAGATACCTGGGACACCCTGTATATACATTTTTCTATAAAATTATTTTTATTAAATAAATAAATAAATAATACTTACATTTATGTGCTTCTTTAAATTTGCAGCAGAGGTTTTGTTTGCGTGAATAATTTTTCCTCCTGCACAAAATTTACAGGCAAAGGCAAAATTTTTTTCGTTGCTAAGATTTGGTTGAAAATCAAAAACTGTAGAATATGCCGGCCATGGAATTTCACATTCCATTTCCTTTGAAGATTGAGATGTACTTGCTTCTTCCATTATTTTTAATTTTTAACTATAATCTTCAGATTAAGACACAAATATCTTTTTGAGATTGAATATTAATACGTATGCCATGTGGAAAATGACTATAATGCCGGCAAACTAAGCAGGTTATGCGAGCACGTGCTTGCACACTATTATAAGAAACAAAAGTTGTTACAAAATCTCAAAGATGAGATTCTTCTCATAACATTAAGAAATATAATTCCGTCGTTATAATTCCGATAAACATTTATACACTTCACAATTATTAATGTTTTAAGACTTTGAAGTTACCGACTCCGAGAAGCAAAACAAAATCTAACCTGGTTTCTACACACAATGCGTTCAGTAAAACAACTGCTCGTTGTCTTATCAACACTTGTTGATTTGGTTCTAAAAGTAAGAGTCAATCACGTTCGACTGTTATTCTGTGTTCCGAAATTCGCCAGTATTGATGAACGCAGCTTTTGTTTACTTCTTTTTCTTTCACATGTGCCCAATGACGCGTTTACGTACATGTCATTCTGCATTCCACACACTTCTTTGAATGAAAATTACACAGTAAATTTGCAAAAAGTAGCGATAAAAGTAACTGTTAAATTCGTTACTCGTTACCGAAAAATGTAACGAAGTTACTTTTTTCGTTACAAACGAAATTTGTAACGTCGTTACCGTTACAGTTACCGAAAAAAGTAACTGTAACGGTAACGACGTTACAAGTAACGCGTTACTTCCCAACCCTGTATTTTTTAAATAAATAAGGTTTTTTTATTAAATATAAATATGAAGATCACTTAAATTTCTTAGTACCTTTTATAAAATAAAATTAAAGTAATCTAAAAAACTAAAAGTGATTTAAACAAAGTAAAGAAAACTGCAGGCGATGAAAATGACAAAGATCAATTTAATGACAATGATAGTGAAGAAGATGATTGAGACCGGGCAAGAATATCAAAACAAAATCCACGAACCTTTTAAAAATGTGGAACATTTGAATCAAAATATTAATGATAATGTTTCAATTTCAAATCTATCATTATTATAATTTTATAAAAAGAAAAAAGTCGAGGACAAAATCAAAATTCAAGAGAAACAGCATTAGCTACTTTGATGAAATACTGGTGGTAGACAAAATAATATGAACACTGGAAAAATATACTATATTTGTTTATTAATAAGGTGTTGGGCCATCATTTTTAATATAGTTTAAATTCTCCTTGGAATAAAACCATACAATTTTTGAATAGTCTTCAGTGGAATATTGTTCCATTTTTCTGTTACATCCAGACTAGAGGTTGCAATCCCGTGCTATTTTCAATCCCGCGGGATTCGTGCGGGATTATTTTCAATCCCGCGGGACCTCGCGGGATCCCGCGGGTTTAAAGATTTGGTTGTTAGATCTATATACATTTAATAAAGAAACAAATTTTATTTACTAGGATAATCATATTTAATAATAAAAATCAAAATTAAATGAACAAAAACAAAATTTATAAATTTAACTTAAAATAGCTTTTTTTTAGAAAATGAACTATAAATGAAAGATTTATTATGTCCAACCAAATGTCAAGTTGTTGACGAATGAATAATATCTAATAATTATTAAAAAATGAAATATATAAACAAAAAATATTTATAAGAAAAACAAAATTTCTTCTTTCTTATGTTGACTACTAATATATGTAAATATTTTGTCATTTTGATTAAATTAAAATCATAATTCAGTAATTATTTTTAATTTACTGATTTTTTTACTAAAATTTTTCAGTCTTCTCTTCTCAAACTAAATTAATAATAATTATATTTCTAATAATAAAATTAATAAGTTTTTAACAATAATAATGAAATATTTAAAACAAAAAATTTAAATTTGTGGAATTTTGAAAATACGATCTCAAAATGCAAAGACTATTAATTGTTTCATCTCCCAGGCTGCTCCTCAAGTCATTACAAAAATATCCTGCGGCGGAAAAAGCTCGTTCAGCCTCTACACTTGTAGGGGTAATAGTCAATAAATATTCGTAAGTCATGCGTAAGTATTTTCCTTTTGTGCCGTCGCTTTCAAAGGCACTCGTCTCTTTCTTTAAAATTTTATCAATATCTTCTGATAAACCCTTTGATTCAATTACTTCGGAATAGTCCTTTTGCAATTTAAACTCTAATTCTTCTTGTAAGGATAAATTAGGCTGTTGTTTATCTTCTTGAATATCTTGATCTTGGTTTTCCTCGAAGTAGTTGGATGCAGTATTGGTATCGGATTTATTTGAACTGTTATCCTCGCGTGTATTACTGAGCTCTTTCTAATAAATTTTTTATTTCCTTGCGTATTACAGTCTTTTTAGGCATTGCAAATGTATTAGGTGTACAACTTTGCTTCCGCCGTTTTTTTCCCGAAATTCGAGGCTTTATTGTAAAAAACTGGTTATACATTTATGATTCAAAGTATTGTCCATCGCTGGCTACTACTTTCTCCCATCTTTCGGGCAGCGTACGAATCCCGCGTTGAAAAAACTGGTCATCTTTTGAAGCGATCCACGAATCGATCCAATTTCTTACTTCTTCATAAGACCGGAAGTGCTGGTCAGCCAGGCCGTGTGCCATTGATCGAAACAAGTGATAGTCAGAGGGAGCAACGTCTGGAGAATACGGCGGGTGGGGTAGGACTTCCCATTTCAACGTTTCCAAGTATGTCTTGACCACTTTCGCAACATGGGGTCGAGCATTGTCATGTTGCAAAATCACTTTATCGTGTCTCTCGTTGTATTGCGGCCGTTTGTCTTTCAATGCTCGGCTCAAACGCATTAATTGCGTTCGATAACGATCGCCTGTGATTGTTTCAGTCGGTTTTAACAGCTCATAATACACTACGCCGAGCTGGTCCCACCAAATACAGAGCATGACCTTGGAGCCGTGAATATTCGGTTTGGCCGTCGACGTGGAAGCATGGCCGGGATATCCCCATGATTTTCTGCGCTTGGGGTTATCGTAATGAACCCATTTTTCGTCCCCAGTCACAATGCGATGCAGAAATCCCTTCCGTCTTTGCCTTTCAAGCAACTGTTCACAAGCAAACAAACGCCGTTCAACATCTCTCGGTTTCAACTCGTACGGCACCCAATTTCCTTGCTTCTGAATCATTCCCATGTCTTTGAGGCGTTTTGAAATTGCTTGTTGAGTCACTCCCAATGATCGTGCCAATTCTTCTTGACTTTGACACGAGTCTTCATTAAGTAATGCCAATTCTGCATCTTCGAAAACCTTCTCTCTTCCATCGCTATGCCGGTCTTCGACGTGAAAATCACCGTTCTTGAAGCGTTGAAACCACTCACGACACGTTCTTTCACTAATAGCGGCTTCACCATAAGTATTTGAGAGCATTCGATGAGCCGCAGATTTCTTCATATTGAAGCAGAAAATTAAAACCTCCCGCAAATGACAAGAATTTGGCTCGTAAACTGACATTTTCAATCGAGAATAACTTTATGATGCAGACACAAATCGACTAATGTTTCTATGGGGTTATGTTGACAGATGCCCAAGTTTATTGCATGACGTCTATGATCTATTTATTTCGACCACTACTTACCGTTAAAGCCATCTATAGGAAAACGGCGGAAGCAAAGTTGTACACCTAATAGTATCTTTTAAATTTTTCAAATCATGTTTAAATTTATTCGGATTTTGCAAATAAATTAAGTTCCACTTAAATCGGTGCGACGTTGTGTTATCCTTTTTCGAAATGCTGTGGCTAAATCAGTGCCGAGAAGAGTAGATTGTCCAATTTTTCCAATATAAAACGAAGAGTTGTTTCTGTAGTGATTAGAGTTGAATCTCTTCTGCATATTACTTCGACACCCAGCTTAACTGGTTCCAGACATAACTTTAAGTCATTTATTTTGGACCATTCTTCATCGGTGAAATATATTTCGGATTTTATATCAATCAAAGCTTTGCTTATGCACAATCTTAGATTGTAAAAGCGTTCTAACATGTTAAGTAGACTATTCCAGCGTGTCTTACAATCTAAAATTAATTCTAATTTTTTACCGTATTCTTTCTGCACATATTTCTGCAAATAAATGTCATTTTTTGTCGGCGACTTTTTAAAAATCTTTACAGCTTTTCTCACTTTCGCAATAAGATCTCTATAATTTGAAACTACTTCTACAGGTGAAAGACTCAAAGTTACTGATAAGCCATCCTCTTCATCTTCAACGTCATCATACTCATCATCCTCATCGTCAGACATATAGAATTGTATTTGTGTTTCTTCTGATGACTTTTGCTGCGAATTTTTTTTGTATAAAACGTCAATAACGGCAAGTTATATACCGTGTGCATAACAAAGTTGTTGATAGCAAGGCATAAGTTCACTGACTTTTACCATCATACTTGCTCCATCAGTAGTTATACCAATAATATCGTCTTTAATATTTAGATTGAAACTCTTCAGACGTTCTTCAACAAGTTGTTGACACAATGTTCTGCCGTACATGAACCATGGATTTGAACTAAGCCAAGATTAAAGTGTTTCTCTTTATAATGCACATTTATATTTAAGTATCTCCGATTTTTTCTAGATGTCCATTCATCAAATGTTAATGAGAACTTTTGATTTTGTTCTTGAAGTTTTCTAAATTTATTTATCATATCGGCTTTTATAGAATCTGAGAATGTAATAACTATGGATCTTATTGTATTAGGAGAAGTTGGAAGTCTAAAACCACTTTTCAGAAACAAATTTCTTAAATCTACAGATTTACAGAAAGCATTGAAAGTGAAACCATCCTTAGCAATCATTCGAGATATAATTTTTTCCATGGAATTTTCTTTGACGAAAAAGTTGTCAATTGTTTTGGCCTTTTTTTTGGTATTTCGCAATTGTCGACAATCTGCGGCTGGGCTGACACATTACATGGATCCTTTCTCGATATTGATGCTTGCGATTGTGATTTTAAATCTATGCAATGTTTGCTTCTTAAATGTGTCACTAATCCTTTTCTTGATCGTTGACTTAATTTCAAAATGGCAGAACACTTCAAACATTTAGCATTTTCGGCATCACATTTCACAAAATAATCCCAAAGAGTTTTATTAGTGTCTCCTTTCTCATCATCACACATCGATTCTTTACTAGATGACATATTTTGTTTGCACTAGTAATACCAATAAAATAACACGTATAATACGTATATTAAATAAATAATATATAAATTGTATAAATAATACGTAAATTCACAAGACTAACACGCATTAAACAAGATAAAACATGCACGCGTGGGACGGCGACAGAAAGAGTGAGGAGCGCAGAGTCGCGAAACAAAGCAACATCACGCTCGTCGTTCGCCTCATAGATCACGTTTCCCGTTCGAGATTCGTTGTGCGCATCGTCATTCGCGCAATTTTCGTCCCGCGGGATCCCGCAGCTTTTATATAACATATGCGGGACCAAAAAATGGTGCGGGATCCTGCGGGATTGCAGGATCCCGCTTTGCGGGATTGCAACCTCTAATCCAGACCCGGAGAAGGATGGGTCGAAGGAAGGGCGTAACAGATATTTTCCCGAAATCGCAGTAGGGGATAAGCGACTCGAGTCGAACGAACTTTAAGGCTCGAAAACAGGTAAACGACTCTCTTTGACTACTAAAGGAACTTAATCCTTATTACCCGGGACGGGACCTAGTGCGATTCAGGAGTAGGAGTGGTGAGAGGGATCGATTGAATTGAACGCGAGGATGATTAGTAAATCTAAATAAATTTATTATACATTATATACTTAAAAGTTATATAGAATTTTATAAATATAAAAGGATATCTAATACATTATTCTGTAACAATATTATGTGTGTGTGTGTGTGTGTGTGTTTATTATCTCGCAGATGTTACATAAATACGGAGGTTATCGGTCGAGACAGAGCGGGGCTGAATCTAACGTTATTTTTATGTTCGGCCGATAGTTACATTAATCTTAGAATAATAAGTAATAAAAATAAAAAATAAAAATAAATTGTAATGTGTATTTAGTGTGAAGTGAGTATGGAGGCCGAAAGAAAAGACGCAATTTCCATTAAGATTTAACACAAGATTTAAGATATAAAAATTGTCAACAAGAAGAGGAAAAGAATAATTTAAAGATCAGATTAACGTACAATTTTCCATAAAGAAAAAACGTTAGTGGTAATTAGGTTGCGATTCTCACTGAGCTCCTAATCTTTGGCGTCGAGGATGACAGAATACTTGACGGTTAGTTGATCGAAAGTGTATGCTCGCTTGACGGAAACGCGTAACTGATGATTATATGACTCACTGGCTGTATTGACTTACTGACTGCATTGACTTACTAACTGTGCTAATTCACTGACTGACTGACTATGTTGACTTATTGACTCACTGACTGTATCGACTGTATTGACTTACTGATTTTACTGATTGTATATCTCGACTTATTCGTCGAAAGTTCGCGTTTATATCCTATTTTTGGCCTACGCCCTCCGTAAAATTCTTGAAGAAACTAACGAATAGAAATTCAGTTAGTTAAATTTTCGTTTCTTCTTTGCCCCTTCTTATGTGTATTTAGAACAAATATAACAAATCAGAATTTTATTACATTCGTCCGCGAATAGGAGAGCGTTTTCCAAATGGGGAGGCTTAGGATTCTCAGTATCGGAAGCGACAATATTTTATGTCTTTCTAAGTGCAGGGTGCATCTGCTAAAGACAAGGGGTGACTTTTACTACCCCCTTGAAATTAAGATAGATCATGTGTCGCGTCGCGACATCCGGTCACTTGCGTTTTCATGAACAGTTTCTTTTATACAATATTTTATAGCCTCTTGAGATTTTATGAGGTTTTAAGTGATAGGAAAATATCAATTTCGGCTACTGGCTGGCGCCTTGACTGTGATCGGATGTTACTTCTTATGATTTTATAGCCCGTTAATATCTGGCTGTCGTTTTTTGGAGCACTTACTGAGAATCCTATTCCAATTTGATTGACATTAACGATTTTTTGAGAGTGCACGCGTGCGCCGGTCATGGGAAAGAAAAGAATCGTGAAGTCTCTTGGACGTAACAGCGCTAACCTTGACAAATCTTTAATAAATCCATATCACTTAATTATAGCGGTCCAAAAATTTTTAGTACAAGAAATAAAAATAAGTCAAATAAATTATATACAACAAAAATATGTAATTTTTTTTGGAAAAATAATCCATTATACTATTATTGTTATTACCTTCCCCATCATCTAATTACATCTCCATCATCTACTTCTATACCAGCCATTTCTCCAATAATAAATTTGACACATTCATATCCGGCTGCATTTCCTAATTTAAATGATAAAAACTGCTCAATCACTTAAGAATAGCTGCTCAATCACTAAGAATAGCAACCAAGATCAGTATTTATTGATATTTCGCAATAATATTGTTCTCCTTAGTAACTTTCTAAAGTAACAATAATAATATTATAAATTTATTCAAAAAAGAATCTAAAAAGATAGAGTATGTTTAAGAAATTTAAAAAGAAACAAATGTATTATAATCCATAAAATCTATCTTAATCTATAAAATCTATCTTAAACAAAGTTTATTGTAAGCAATATTTTTCTTATAAATACACTCAGTCCAAAAAAAGCGGTACACTTAAAATTTGGGAAAAAATCACTAAATTTCAAATGACGATAACTTCGTAAATAATAAAGATAGAAAGGTTTGTAGAAAACGAAAATGAAGCTTGGAATCTCTACTTTAAGAATCGATTTATTTCAATGTTGCGAAATAAATTTATTTAAAATAGCGCATAACAAAACAAGAGCATGCGAAATTGAAAAATAATGGTCCGAGTTTGCCACGGCACATGGCGTGAGTCAAATGTCGCAACTCAATGGGATAAAAAGCATATGATAGTACAGTCTCTTCTTTAAAATGCTTTTCTATTCATCTCGATATGATGATTTTTCGCCGAGACATTCGCATTTGAATAAGAAGGCAGCTTTTTACTTTAAATGCGAATAACTTTCCAAAAAATCATTGTATTCAGACGAGCAAAAAAGAATCTTAAAAAGGAAACTCTGTACTGTCATATGCGTTTTATCTCATTGAGCTGCGACATCAAACTCTCGCCATGTGTCGTGGCAAACTCGGGCCATTTTTTTTCAATTTTGCATGCTCTCGTTTTGTCATCCGTCATTTCAGAAAAATTGTCGTACAAAATTGCGATATAAAATTTCGAAAACTGGAAATACGAACTTTTAAAATGCTTTTTGTAAAATCCTTCTAGCTGTATTAGGTACTGAAATATTTAATTTTGAATTTTTAGCTACGTCGAATTGCAAGAATAAAAATTCAGTGGTTCGCTAGTACCGCGGTATCTTAAGACTCCAAACCGTATTCGTGGTTGTGTGCGTATGAGTGTTAGTGAGTGTGCGTGCGTGCGATATTTGATTCACGCCATGTGCAAACTCGGACCATTATTTTTCAATTTCGCATGCTCTTGTTTTGTTATGCGCCATTTTAAATAAATTTATCTCGCAACATTGAAATAAATCGATTCTTAAAGTAGAGATTCCAAGCTTCATTTTCATTTTTTACAGACCTTTCTATCTTTATTATTTACGAAGTTATCGTAATTTGAAATTTAGTAATTTTTTCCCAAATTTTAAGTGTACCGCTTTTTTTGGACTGAGTGTATATGTTTACAAGTTTTTTATAATATTTTATAAGCTATATGTTGAATAAGCTATATGTTGAAGCGTCACGCATGTATTACCACAAAATTTTATATTATTAAAAATATTTATATTATAAATCATGTGTATTATTATTTTTTTACTTTAAACAAACAGCAAATCGTTTTTTTTTTTGGAGTTATTGATTATCTCCAAAATCGTTTGTTTATTATCTGCAGATTCAATATTTTCTAATAATATATAAATCCTTATGACTATTGAGACATCTAAAAATATTGATAAAATTTTATTTCATCATCTTCTTTATATGTACAATATTACAAATTTGTCTTCGTTTTTTTTTTTACAAATTTCATAGATCTACTTACGGTTCTTTTTGCAAAAACGATTTTTTTCTTTATCTGTAATTAATGCAATCATTTGTGAAAGTTCTTCGGTTGAAAAATTCATCTTTCTCTCTTGATGTTCTAAAACGTACGGAACGAAAATCGACAGACATATATACAAAACTGATGTAAATGCTTTGCACTAATGGACATACAGAGATGGAACTGATGCGGAACGAATATGACATGAATGTCTGAATTGATCTTTATATAATTGCTAGACACACGATGAAACATGAAGAGAAACGCTCTAGTGGCAATGGTTATGAGGCACATAACGCTAGATCTAGGCATGGATTGTCTTTTGTCGCTGCGAGTTTATACTCGTGCAAATTAACTGATTTTTTAAAATTATTGCGAAAATTGCAAAACGGTAAAGGTCTTTCCTATTTATGAATTTGTTATATTTTTGCATATGAAAGATATGATTATTATTGAACACCATATGTATATACAAGGTGAGTCTGATAAAACGTCCACCGTGTTTTTCTCGAAAACAGTAAGAGATAGGTAGAAGACATCCATTATGAAAATTATAGGATAAGTAGGGGCACATACTTTGATGACCTTGAATAATCTTGAATGTTCGTTTTTCACATCAAGAATTAAAAAAAAGTTTTTTTTTTATGGAAAGGGGTACTTTGTAGTCACTCTATCGATAGTACTCAATGAGCTTAATAACTTTTGTATCAGTTTTTTTCGAAAATTCAACCGTTGTCAAGGTATCGACAAAATAAGTCAGAATGAAAATTTGGAATATATTTTTTTATTATTCCTAACTGTACTTACTGTAGTACACTTACTGTAGTAAGTGTTTAAAATGTGCACCACGTTGAGCCAGACATGCCTGTAGTCTTCGCGGAAAGCTTGCTTGTACTTCTTCTAACTCCTGTGTGTGGTTATTTCGCGAAAAATGATTTTAATTCTTTCTATCATATTTTTTCGAGTGGTAGGACGTTGAAAATAGGCTAACTCCTTCACTCTTCCCCAGAGGTAAAAATCCAAACATGTTAAGTCGGGTGATCTCGCAGGAAATAGTATAGGATCACCTCTACCTATCCATTTGTTTGGAGGTGGTTCTGTAATATCACCTGCGAGATCACCCGACTTAACGTGTTTAGATTTTCCAAATTTTCATTCTGACTTATTTTGTCGATACCTTCACAACGGTTGAATTTTCGGAAAAAACCGATACAAAAGTTATTAAGCTCATTGAGTACTATCGATAGAGTGACTACAAAGTACCCCTTTCCATTAAAAAAAAAATTTTTTTTAATTCTTGATGTAAAAAACGGACATTCAAGGTTACTCAAGGTCATCAAAGTATGTGCCCCTACTTATCCTACAATTTTCATAATGGATGTCTTCTACCTATCTCTTACCGTTTTCGAGAAAAACACGGTGGACGTTTTATCAAACTCACCCTGTATATATATACAGGGTGTTCGGAAATTCAATCGACAAATTTTCAGAGATTGTCGGGGGCACCATAAGAATCATTTTTTGCAAATGAACCTGGGGTCGGAAACGTGTCATTACATCGCTACGGCACACGGAGTGTTCGAAAGAATCGGGACCTCGAAATACACAAAAAATAGAAGTTTTACAAAAAATTGTTTCAAAAAAAGTTGTAGGGTGTAAAAAGGTCTATTTACTGGCGCCATGTGTTTGACCTTGGATGGCGTCGCCAAGGTCACGACAAGACCACCTTGAATTTTTGAAATGGAACCCTCCATTTCTTATTGCATATTCTTGTAGCCCTTCTCGAGACCTTTTCAAAGCACTAATTTTACCAACTTTAAATAAGTCGTTTCGAAATTATTGAAGTTATAAAGTTTTTCCTGATCAGTCGACGACTGTAGCTATCGTATTATTATTCGCGAATGAAGGTAGAAGTGGTAAATGATGGTGGATCTACTTTTATAACTGACCGATGCGTATGATATTTTGGGCCACTTTTTATTACAGACATTCGAGCAAATAAAAACCTTCATTTTTTTGTAGACTTGAGTTTGTACTCCAAACAGTACTGTTGTGCACTGTTGTTAAAGCACGTATCCGATTGAAATCATCATCTAGAAAATAAAGTATTTTATTTCTGATTTCTAATATGCAATAAAATATGGAGGGTTCCATTTCAAAAATTCAAGGTGACCTTGTCATGACACCATCCAAGGTCAAACGCATGGCGCCAGTAAATAGACCTTTTTACACCCTACAACTTTTGTTTGAAACAATTTTTTGTAAAACTTCTATTTTTTGTGATATTTCGAGGTCCCGCCTCTTTCGCACACTCCGTATGCCGTAACGATGTAATGACACGTTTCCAACCCCAGGTTCATTTGCAAAAAATGATTCTTATGGTGCCCCCGACAATCTCTGAAAATTTGTCGATTGAATTTCCGAACACCCTGTATATACAGGGTGTCCCATTTTAACTTGGACAGTAAAATATCTCAAAAACTAAGCCCACCAAACAAAAATATTTCAGACAAAAGTTGTATGGTTTCGAGGGGGACATAAGATGGTACCATTGGTTTGACCTTGAAGGTCACATGAAGGTCACCTTCAATTTCTTAAATGGAACCTACTATTCGTCATTGCATATTCTTGTAGCTTATCTCGAGACCTTTCCAAAACACTATAATTAAGTACCTTTTCGTTAAGTACTTTTTGAGTTATGAAACTTGAAATAATTTCTTAATTTTACATAAACCGTAAAATATCTTGTAAAAATATTCATTTTTCGATTATCTTACCTTAATACTTTTACGTACAAAATAATGAGAGGAATCAATTGGTGTAAAGAAAACACATAGTTGTTTTGAAGAAAAAATATGTAATTTGCAATTAACAATTCCATATTTTTTCTTCAAAACAACTATGTGTTTTCTTTACACCAATTGATTCCTCTCATTATTTTGTACATAAAAGTATTAAGGTAAGATAATCGAAAAATGAATATTTTACAAGATATTTTACGGTTTATGTAAAATTAAGAAATTATTTCAAGCCTCATAACTCAAAAAGTACTTAACGAAAAGGTACTTAATTATAGTGTTTTGGAAAGTTCTCGAGATAAGCTACAACAATATACAATGACAAATAGTAGGTTCCATTTAAGAAATTGAAGGTGACCTTCATGTGACCTTCAAGGTCAAACCAATGGTACCATCTTATGTCCCCTTCGAAACCATACAACTTTTGTCTGAAACATTTTTGTTTGCTGGGCTTTGTTTTTGAGATATTTTACTGTCCAAGTTAAAATGGGACACCCTGTATATATATATATATATATATATATATATATATATATATATATAAATAATTTATTATATTTATTTACGCAGTTCAATCAAATGGGAATAATTTTGCATGATGTTTTCTTGGAATACAAGTCAATGCAGTCTGAAGTAATATCACATTTATATATATGTATACATTTTAATAAATATTTCTTTATTATATATAAAATAATATAATATAATAAAAAAAATAAATATTCCTTTATTATATATAAATTCTATTATTCAGGTGATACATTTTTCACTTCAATTGATCCATGAAGATTTGACATTTACTGCTTTTGGATTGTATGAAATCAATATTTCCCTTATATGTTCCGTAAGTAATTTATGGTAAATAAATGATTAGAAAATCCAATTTCAATAATTTTGACCTTGATATATGTTATAAATCATGATCTTGAGTAGCATTTGGAAAATTTTGTTAGTCGCTTGTTGTTTATTAACAAATTATTGATAAATGGAAAATTGTGTAAAGTGAGATTCTAAGATATTTACTTTAATTTCCCACTAACTTTAATCTTGACATATTTGTTGTCTAGATCATCATCCTGACTAATCTTCAAAAAGTTTTAGCTCGTCGTTCGTTGTTTATTAAAAAGTTACAAACAAAAAATGCTTCATGAATTTCACATAATTTTCAGATATAATGTGCACTTAATAGAATGTGTTCTTAACAGATACGCAGTTATTCAATTACTTATTATTTTGTTTATATTTGGGGTTGAACTTCCGAAAACGATCCACGCTCGATTGCAATGAATTTTTGTAGAAACACTGTAAATGATGTCAAATGAATGTTCTTAAACGGATTTTTACCGATTTTTGCTAAAAACATTTAAATAAGGGGGGCAGAACCTACTGTGTCCACGTATACATTTTTCCACGCGAAGTGAGATTCCACATGGGTTTGCAACTTTCCAAGCGAAGCGAGATGCAACCCGAACCTATGTCTAGTTTTTTAATAGTGGGGCCTCCCGCAGGAGGGGGGAACCCAATGTGTCCATGCATACACTTTTCCACGCCAAGCGAGGTTCCACATGGGTTTACAATCTTCCACGCGAAACGAGGTGCAACCCGAACCTATGTGTCTAGACTTTCGATAGTGGAGCCCCCCGCAAGGGGACGGAATCCATTGTGTCCACGTATATACTTTTTCACGCGAAGCGAGTCTCACATATGTTATCAAGATCATTACTCTGAGTAATGTTGTGAAGGTTTTAGTCGGCGGTCATTAAAAAGGTTTATTAAAAAGATATAACAAAAGAAGTTTCATAAGTTCATTAATACATTTATCAAAAGAAAAGTCAATTGTTGCATAATTTCACATAGATTTGTAACTTTCTATGCAAAGTGAAGTGTATCCCGCATCACAAACACGGGTTGGATTAGGTTATATCTTCTGAAAGTGGAGCCCCCCGCAGAAGGGCGGAACATACTGTACCTACGCATGTACTTCCTAAGATGAAGCAAAATTTACTCTTAATGGAGGTCAAGATTAAGTGAACTTTGCTTCATCTTGGAAAGTACATGCGTGGACAGTGTGTTCCGCCCCCCTGCGCGGGGGCATACACTTCACTTTGCACAGAAAGTTACAAATGTAACATTTTTCGCGTACAAATAGTTTAATAACTCATTATATTATGTTGTTAAAGCGAGAAACTCGTAGAACTTCATGTTAACTGTACAACAATCTGTCTTGTACTAACTTACCTTTTCTTAAATATTTTCAAAGTCATAAGAAATATCAAAAACATAGAAGTCTATCATTGTTCCACTATCTGATTTCAATATAAGAAAGGTAAACAACGTCGAACGACAACATAGTTTGTACACGGTGTCATAAAATTACATATTATTCATTAGACATTTTTTGTTTATAACTTTTTAATAAACAATGACCGCCGACTAAAACCTTCACAACATTACTCAGAATAATGATCTTGATAACATATATGAGAATTATTGAAATCGGGAGGTGGTCCGTATAAGTAAATAAGTAAATAATTACCAAATATTTTTAGCATTAAATGTTTGTATCGGTAAAAATCCGCTTAAGGACATTCATTTGACATCATTTACAGTGTTTCTACAAAAATTCGTGACAATGGAACGTGGATCGTTTTCGGAAGTTTATCCCACATTTCTTCTTCAAATATTTAAACAAACGCGTGAACAAGGAAAGGACAGAGCCTTTTTGCATCTTCACCTCGAAAAGATATAGCACATAATATAACAGAAATATCACAGCAATATTATTTTTCCATAGTGTGCAATATTGCAATAAAGTATAGCATAAATATTACTAGAATAGATAATTATGCATAAAATGGGCCTCCTCTCCGATTTGCTTTATTTTTAAATATGTTATAGGGGAGATCTTCCAGAGTAATTTCGTATATATATACAGGATGGCCCATCCAGGACTCTTCAAGGTCAAATCAATGGTACCATCTTATGGCCCCCTCGAAACCAAACAACTTTTGTCTGAAACACTTTTCTCTCTCGGGCTTGGTTTTCGAGATATTCGACTGGATGGATTAAAATGGGCCACCCTGTATATGTATATATAAGGGTCGGACTCAAATAGTTTTGGAGATATAGGCTGAAAAAGGATAAAAATAATAAATATGTACAAAAATAATTTTAATAGAATATATGTATTTGTAAACTTTGCTTTGTCTTGCAAAGTACATGCGGGGACACCACATGTTCCACTCCCTCTATGGGGGGGCTCCACTTTCGCAAGATATAACCTAACCCAACCCGTGTCTGAAGTGTGGAATATACCTGGCTTCGCACAGAAAGTTACAAACTTATATAAACTATATGAACCATGTAAAGCAAAATGTCATATATCAAGGTATTTTTTACACTTTAGACACAGGTTGGGTTAGGTTATATCTTCCGAAAGTGGAGCTTCCTCGTAGGGGAGGCGGAACATAAGGTGTCCCCGCATGTACTTTGCAAGAAAAAGCAAAGTTTACAAATACATATATTCTATTAAATATATTTCTTCTTAAACATATATGACATGGTAAAATTATAATATCTACATTTGCGACTTTCCACTATTTTTGTATTTATTATTTTTATTCTTTTTCAGCCTACATCTCCAAAACTATTTGAGTCCGACCCTTATATATATATACAGGGTGATTCTAAATAACTTTATGCTTTTGCAAAAACATAATCTTGACCGAATTCTAAGACGATCTTTTCTTTGGCAAAATTTCGTCCGAAGCTTAGTTTTTGAATTATTAAAGGAAGTAGTTAACGTATAACGGGTCGAATACAAGAGGCAGACAAGGGTGGCGCGATTCACCGTCAGACGCGGGTGCTTACGCGGGGCGCCTGCTGCGATCAGCTGGTCGCTATACACATACAGACACACATGCGAACACATACATTCTCTCTCTGTCTGTCTGTCAGTCTGTCCGTCTGTCAGTCTGTCAGTCTGTCAGTCTGTCAGTCTGTCAGTCTGTCAGTCTGTCAGTCTGTCAGTCTGTCAGTCTGTCAGTCTGTCAGTCTGTCAGTCTGTCAGTCTGTCAGTCTGTCAGTCTGTCAGTCTGTCAGTCTGTCAGTCTGTCAGTCTGTCAGTCTGTCAGTCTGTCAGTCTGTCAGTCTGTCAGTCTGTCAGTCTGTCAGTCTGTCAGTCTGTCAGTCTGTCAGTCTGTCAGTCTGTCAGTCTGTCAGTCTGTCAGTCTGTCAGTCTGTCAGTCTGTCAGTCTGTCAGTCTGTCAGTCTGTCAGTCTGTCAGTCTCTCTCTCTCTCTCTCTCTCTCTCTCTCTCTCTCTCTCTCTCTCTCTCTCTCTCTCTCTCTCTCTCTCTCTCTCTCTCTCTCTCTCAGTTATTCTCAGTTATTCTGGGTTGTGAGACAGAAGAGGAGATGGAAAAATTAAAGACTACGGTACAAGCCAAGTTGGGTGAGAATTTCAAGGTTACGGAGTCACCGCAAATAAAACCGAAGATAAAGATTGTCAATATTAGTGAAGAGGAAATAAAATTGAATGATGATAATTTAATAGATACAATTAAAAAGCAAAATAAAATGGCGGCGAATGAAGGATTTCAAATGAGAATTGTGAAGAGAATAATTAAAGAGAAGCAAAATGATGATAGTAAATCACGAAAAAGAGGAAAGGAAGGAGGTTCTGTAATAATTGAAACAGATAAAAAAACATATGAATTAATATTGAGTAAAGGAAAACTAAGTGTAGGATGGAATAAGTGCCCTGTGTTTAATCATATTAGTGTTAAAAGATGTTTTAAATGCTGGGGTTATTTTCATATTGCGAAAAATTGTACTCGAGATGAAACTTGCCACAAATGTGCCGGAAAACATAAAGCATTGGAATGCAGGGAAACTAAGAAGAGATGCGTAAACTGTATGTTTAAAATTCAAGCATACAACTTGGAGATAAGTGATGAGCATGATGCGCTTGATCCGCAATGTCCAACATTCAGAAGGGCGATACAGGAAGAGAAGAGGAGAGCCGGCTGGGAGGATACGAAATAGCAATCACAGAAGAAAGAAGAATTAATATTTTATACAAATGCGCAAAGTCTGTTAGCGCATAAAGATGAGATACAGCATCAGATTATGAAGAGATTGAATCCTGCAATTGTAGCATTATCTGAAACGAGATTGACTGCTGAAATTGAAGATAGTGAGGTGAATGTTCCAGGTTATAGTATAATTAGATGCGATTCAGAAAATAGAAATACAGGAGGAGCAATTTTATATGTAAGATGCGATGTTAAGTATGAAATATTACTGACAAAAAAAATAATTTCGAATTGCTGGTGTGTTGCAATAGAATTAAAAGAAAAAATGTATAAAGGTACGATAATGGTAGTGTATCACTCACCGAGTGCATCAGACGCTGATTTTGTTAGATTTTTAGAGGATACTGTAGAGGAACTAACAACAAAGGGAGATTGTATGGTATTAGGAGATTTTAATATAGACTTTATGGTAGACTCGTTCTATACAAAGAAATTGCAAAACCTAATGTTGAGTCTAGGTATGAAACAGTATGTTAATAAACCGACGAGAGTCGCAAAGGATAGTCAAACAATTATTGATCTACTTTTTGCTAATAATAAAGTGCAATTACAGGTAATTCATGAACCTAAAATAACAGATCATGCGTGGCTAAAAGTCGTGTTATATTTAAATAAAATTAAAAGTAAGTATAGAGAATTTAATGCCAGAGACTATAGTAAATTTAGTATAGATGAATTTAGTAATCTAGTAGAAAACAGAATGGGGGAAGGTCAAGATTTGGAAGTAAATAGGAGAGCGAAAAAATTTGTTGATAGCATAGTAGAGGCACTGGACATTATAGCACCTAAGAAAAAGTTTAGAATTCCAAAAGTTTGGGAAGGGAAACAATGGTTTTCAGATGATATAAGAGAAGCAGCAAATAAAAGGGATGAAGCGTATAATAAGGCAGTGTACGACAATATGGAACAGAATTGGTTGCAGTTTAAAACTGAAAGAAACGCGGTAGTTAAATTAATCAGGGAAAAGAAGAAGGAATACTACGAAGATATGATAGATAGTAATAAAGAAAACCCTACGAAAATGTGGAAAACGTTGAAAGAATTAATTAGAGGTGAATCAAGGGGTACAAAAGATATAGATAATATAGATTTTGAGATAATAGATGACATTAACGGATGTAATATAGCTGATAAATTCAACATATATTACGTACAAAGTATTAGTAACATAGTGAAATCTATAAATATTGATAAGTCTAGAGATACGGGTAGAAGAATTATTTATCCTATTGACAATACAGGAATTGTAGAAAACTTTGAGATGATTAATGTAGAGGATTTAGAGGAAATTGTTATGAGATTACCAAAAAAGAAAGGGACGGAAGAAGGAATAACTAGCGATGTATTAAAGTCAACGTTTAATGTAATAAAAGAAGAGTTTGTTGAGATAATAAATAATTCTTTGAAGGAAGGTTGCTGTCCAGAGAGTTGGAAAACATCAACGATAATACCGATTCCAAAAATAGAAAAAACTAAAAAAGCAAGTGAATATAGACCTATTAATATGCTACCAATATATGAGAAAGTGTTAGAATTAGTGGTAAAGAAGCAAATTGAAATGTATCTGGAATCTAATAGTATTATAACAGAACATCAATCAGGTTTTAGAAAACAGTATTCGTGTGAAACGGCAATTCAAACTGTTGTTGACGAATGGAAATTAATAGTTAGCGAAGGAAAAATGGTTGGAGTAATATTTATGGATCTTAAGCGAGCTTTCGAAACAATTGATAGAAAAAAATTAATAGAAAAATTATATCAATATGGAATTAGAGGGATGGTTTTAGAATGGTTAAAATCATACTTAAATAATAGAACGCAGCAGGTTCGTTTCAACGATAAATGGTCTAAATTAATTGCCACTGAATATGGAGTGCCGCAAGGATCTGTACTAGGACCCTTGTTATTTATTGTATATATTAATGATATAATTAAAATTTGCCCTGAAGGATGTAGTATAAAAATGTTTGCGGATGATACATTAATATATGTACCTGGTGAAAGTAGTGAGCAGTTAGAGTCAGAAATGAATATGGCATTTAATATGGTAGAAAAATGGATGAATACAAATAAATTGAAAATGAATGCAGGAAAAACGAAATATATGATAGTTAAGAGTGTAAGAAAGGAACTGAAAGGAAATATTGTATTGAAATGCTTGGACGGAACTGAGATAGAACGAGTAGAGATAATGAAATACCTAGGAATAATTATTGATGATAAACTTCGATTTAAAGATCATTGTGACTTTATGTTAAAAAAGATAGGAAAGAAGACGAGTTTTTTAAATAGAATAGGAAATTGTATATCGGCATATACTAGATGTATTGTATATAAGGCAATCATAGCACCTCACTTCGAATATTGTGCAACGTTGTTAATGAGTATGGGAGAAACACAGCTGGATAAATTGCAAGTAGCGCAAAATCGGGCAATGAGGGTTATATTACAGTGTGATAGGTATACCAAAGTGGAACATATGCTGCAAGCGTTGCAGTTTATGTCCGTAAGACAGAGGCTATACTATAATGTATGTTTATTTATTTTTAAGATTGTAAGGAATTTGCTGACAGAGCAGCTACGAAATAGACTAGAAATAGTAGGAAATGTAAGTGAGAGACAAACGCGACAGGCCGGAGATATTGCAATACAATTTCGCAGAACAAGAAGTGCGCAAAAGAGTATGTTTTATGAAGGAGTGAAATTATATAATGATTTACCAGCCGAAATGAAACATTGTGATAGGATCGAACCATTTAAGCGAATGTTAAAGGAATATATATTATTTAATGTTATTTAATGTATTTAAAATTGTATACTACAAATAGCTGAGAAAGCTAATAAAGGTCAATCAATCAATCTCTCTCTCTCTCTCTCTCTCTCTCTCTCTCTCTCTCTCTCTCTCTCTCTCTCTCTCTCTCTCTCTCTCTCTCTCTCTCTCTCTCTCTCTCTCTCTCTCTCTCTCTCTCTCTCTCTCTCTCTCTCTCTCTCTCTC
Organism: Camponotus pennsylvanicus; assembly: GCA_023638675.1. Classification (NCBI taxonomy): domain Eukaryota; kingdom Metazoa; phylum Arthropoda; class Insecta; order Hymenoptera; family Formicidae; genus Camponotus; species Camponotus pennsylvanicus. Next base: position 84,616 of record JALHBL010001548.1, read on the forward strand.
TCTCTCTCTCTCTCTCTCTCTCTCTCTCTCTCTCTCTCTCTCTCTCTCTCTCTCTCTCTCTCTCTCTCTCTCTCTCTCTCTCTCTCTCTCTCTCTCTCTCTCTCTCTCTCTCTCTCTGCCATTGAGAGGACGTGTCAAACATCGCTCCGTAAAAGTTTTAATTATTAAATGGTTAAATAGATAGGGAGAGTGATAAAAAGTTGTTCAAGTCTTAGCTGCATGGGCGGAGATTAACCATGAGTGTTATCTAGCCGGGATATGCAGTTTGGTGAGCGTACGAAGTGTTTTTTCTTCTCGGGACAGAACATTGAAGTCTCGACAGGTAGACATTAAAGGTGACAAAAGTGCTGACGTGTGGTAGGTGGACATATAGGTGAATGATCGGCCACGCTGATATTAGCGATTTTGGTCGGTATGGACGATGAATATGTTGAATATCGATGCTCGGCATGTAAGAAGGCAATAAAAAGTCAAGTAGTGACGTGTAAAAAATGTGTTAAACTTTTTTACCATCCGGGATGTGTAAGTAAACATAAAATTTATGATAAAAACTATGAATATGTGCAGTGCCAAGGCCCGTTTGAGAAATTTATGATTGAAAGTGATAAGGAAGCAGACATGAAGAAGACAACATCATCATCGGGAAACTCCAGAGATAGACTGGGTTCAACAGGATCTGCGGGATCGATTAAAACACCAAGCGGAAGCAAAACGACAAGTATGAGTGAATCTTCGAGTATTGAAGTAAAAATAGATTGGATTGTAAGAACAGTGAAAGAAATGAAAAATGAAGTAGCATGCAAGAAAGAAGTTAAGATGCTGATTAAGGAAGTAGTACAAGAAGAATTGGGAAATATTAAACGAGAATGGATGGAAGATTTTAGAAGAATGATACAAGGAGGCGCTAACGCGCCCCTTGAAAGAACACAAAGAAGCTATAGTGAAGCAATGAAAGAGAAGAAAAATGAAAATATTATAATTATTAAACCTAAGATGCAACAGGAAAGTGAAGCTACAAAAAAAATGATAAAAGAAAAAGTAGATATCAAGAACATGGCTGTGGGAATAACAAAGTTAAGAAAAGGAAGCAAAGGAACAGTTATTCTGGGTTGTGAGACAGAAGAGGAGATGGAAAAATTAAAGACTACGGTACAAGCCAAGTTGGGTGAGAATTTCAAGGTTACGGAGTCACCGCAAATAAAACCGAAGATAAAGATTGTCAATATTAGTGAAGAGGAAATAAAATTGAATGATGATAATTTAATAGATACAATTAAAAAGCAAAATAAAATGGCGGCGAATGAAGGATTTCAAATGAGAATTGTGAAGAGAATAATTAAAGAGAAGCAAAATGATGATAGTAAATCACGAAAAAGAGGAAAGGAAGGAGGTTCTGTAATAATTGAAACAGATAAAAAAACATATGAATTAATATTGAGTAAAGGAAAACTAAGTGTAGGATGGAATAAGTGCCCTGTGTTTAATCATATTAGTGTTAAAAGATGTTTTAAATGCTGGGGTTATTTTCATATTGCGAAAAATTGTACTCGAGATGAAACTTGCCACAAATGTGCCGGAAAACATAAAGCATTGGAATGCAGGGAAACTAAGAAGAGATGCGTAAACTGTATGTTTAAAATTCAAGCATACAACTTGGAGATAAGTGATGAGCATGATGCGCTTGATCCGCAATGTCCAACATTCAGAAGGGCGATACAGGAAGAGAAGAGGAGAGCCGGCTGGGAGGATACGAAATAGCAATCACAGAAGAAAGAAGAATTAATATTTTATACAAATGCGCAAAGTCTGTTAGCGCATAAAGATGAGATACAGCATCAGATTATGAAGAGATTGAATCCTGCAATTGTAGCATTATCTGAAACGAGATTGACTGCTGAAATTGAAGATAGTGAGGTGAATGTTCCAGGTTATAGTATAATTAGATGCGATTCAGAAAATAGAAATACAGGAGGAGCAATTTTATATGTAAGATGCGATGTTAAGTATGAAATATTACTGACAAAAAAAATAATTTCGAATTGCTGGTGTGTTGCAATAGAATTAAAAGAAAAAATGTATAAAGGTACGATAATGGTAGTGTATCACTCACCGAGTGCATCAGACGCTGATTTTGTTAGATTTTTAGAGGATACTGTAGAGGAACTAACAACAAAGGGAGATTGTATGGTATTAGGAGATTTTAATATAGACTTTATGGTAGACTCGTTCTATACAAAGAAATTGCAAAACCTAATGTTGAGTCTAGGTATGAAACAGTATGTTAATAAACCGACGAGAGTCGCAAAGGATAGTCAAACAATTATTGATCTACTTTTTGCTAATAATAAAGTGCAATTACAGGTAATTCATGAACCTAAAATAACAGATCATGCGTGGCTAAAAGTCGTGTTATATTTAAATAAAATTAAAAGTAAGTATAGAGAATTTAATGCCAGAGACTATAGTAAATTTAGTATAGATGAATTTAGTAATCTAGTAGAAAACAGAATGGGGGAAGGTCAAGATTTGGAAGTAAATAGGAGAGCGAAAAAATTTGTTGATAGCATAGTAGAGGCACTGGACATTATAGCACCTAAGAAAAAGTTTAAAATTCCAAAAGTTTGGGAAGGGAAACAATGGTTTTCAGATGATATAAGAGAAGCAGCAAATAAAAGGGATGAAGCGTATAATAAGGCAGTGTACGACAATATGGAACAGAATTGGTTACAGTTTAAAACTGAAAGAAACGCGGTAGTTAAATTAATCAGGGAAAAGAAGAAGGAATACTACGAAGATATGATAGATAGTAATAAAGAAAACCCTACGAAAATGTGGAAAACGTTGAAAGAATTAATTAGAGGTGAATCAAGGGGTACAAAAGATATAGATAATATAGATTTTGAGATAATAGATGACATTAACGGATGTAATATAGCTGATAAATTCAACATATATTACGTACAAAGTATTAGTAACATAGTGAAATCTATAAATATTGATAAGTCTAGAGATACGGGTAGAAGAATTATTTATCCTATTGACAATACAGGAATTGTAGAAAACTTTGAGATGATTAATGTAGAGGATTTAGAGGAAATTGTTATGAGATTACCAAAAAAGAAAGGGACGGAAGAAGGAATAACTAGCGATGTATTAAAGTCAACGTTTAATGTAATAAAAGAAGAGTTTGTTGAGATAATAAATAATTCTTTGAAGGAAGGTTGCTGTCCAGAGAGTTGGAAAACATCAACGATAATACCGATTCCAAAAATAGAAAAAACTAAAAAAGCAAGTGAATATAGACCTATTAATATGCTACCAATATATGAGAAAGTGTTAGAATTAGTGGTAAAGAAGCAAATTGAAATGTATCTGGAATCTAATAGTATTATAACAGAACATCAATCAGGTTTTAGAAAACAGTATTCGTGTGAAACGGCAATTCAAACTGTTGTTGACGAATGGAAATTAATAGTTAGCGAAGGAAAAATGGTTGGAGTAATATTTATGGATCTTAAGCGAGCTTTCGAAACAATTGATAGAAAAAAATTAATAGAAAAATTATATCAATATGGAATTAGAGGGATGGTTTTAGAATGGTTAAAATCATACTTAAATAATAGAACGCAGCAGGTTCGTTTCAACGATAAATGGTCTAAATTAATTGCCACTGAATATGGAGTGCCGCAAGGATCTGTACTAGGACCCTTGTTATTTATTGTATATATTAATGATATAATTAAAATTTGCCCTGAAGGATGTAGTATAAAAATGTTTGCGGATGATACATTAATATATGTACCTGGTGAAAGTAGTGAGCAGTTAGAGTCAGAAATGAATATAGCATTTAATATGGTAGAAAAATGGATGAATACAAATAAATTGAAAATGAATGCAGGAAAAACGAAATATATGATAGTTAAGAGTGTAAGAAAGGAACTGAAAGGAAATATTGTATTGAAATGCTTGGACGGAACTGAGATAGAACGAGTAGAGATAATGAAATACCTAGGAATAATTATTGATGATAAACTTCGATTTAAAGATCATTGTGACTTTATGTTAAAAAAGATAGGAAAGAAGACGAGTTTTTTAAATAGAATAGGAAATTGTATATCGGCATATACTAGATGTATTGTATATAAGGCAATCATAGCACCTCACTTCGAATATTGTGCAACGTTGTTAATGAATATGGGAGAAACACAGCTGGATAAATTGCAAGTAGCGCAAAATCGGGCAATGAGGGTTATATTACAGTGTGATAGGTATACCAAAGTGGAACATATGCTGCAAGCGTTGCAGTTTATGTCCGTAAGACAGAGGCTATACTATAATGTATGTTTATTTATTTTTAAGATTGTAAGGAATTTGCTGACAGAGCAGCTACGAAATAGACTAGAAATAGTAGGAAATGTAAGTGAGAGACAAACGCGACAGGCCGGAGATATTGCAATACAATTTCGCAGAACAAGAAGTGCGCAAAAGAGTATGTTTTATGAAGGAGTGAAATTATATAATGATTTACCAGCCGAAATGAAACATTGTGATAGGATCGAACCATTTAAGCGAATGTTAAAGGAATATATATTATTTAATGTTATTTAATGTATTTAAAATTGTATACTACAAATAGCTGAGGAAGCTAATAAAGGTCAATCAATCAATCAATCAATCACTCACTCACCTGTATTTTTTTTTTTTTTGCGAGAGAGGGGAAAATGCATTTTATGCATACCCACCGGTCGATCCAATGAGTTATGTGGGACTCGAGTACCAAGTCGAATTACCAACTCGGTACTCCCTACCCACTAAAAACCCCTCTCTTTTCACAAATTTCCTTTGACACACTGTCCCTCTGACTTCCCGAGATCTGTTTTCACATAACGTCAAAAAATAGTTATTATTACCTTGTTCGATGACTTTTGATGTATTGCTGTAATTGCTTGAAGGAGAAATGAATTTTCCGATAGATCGTACGTTCTCAAATTTAACGTAGATATCACGTTGCAAAAGACAAGAAATCCACACTAAATTATTAACTGAAAGTTTTTCTTCTTTCTCTCATGAACTGTATTCTTTTATAAACTTTAACATAATCACATTTATTTACTCACTCGATGAGACGAGAAATTTACTAATGACTCTATCACTAATCACTATTAATCACTGTCGAATAATAACTGTTGGCGATTAAAAATCACTCGATGAAAGAAACACGCGCGGACACGTTACTACACGACGCGACGACGCGACAATGCGACGATAATTACTCGGCGACTGCAAGCAGTTTCTTGTCATGGTAGGTTGCGGTAGGTTAAGGTACTACTGGCGCTATCGAACGCGATCATGTGTTCGATTGAAGAATGCGGTAAACATAATAAACATTTAACATATTAATATTATTATTATCATGAATGTGTGTGATATCCATACATCGTATGATATCTATTTAAAAATTAATTAGATTAAATAAGTGTTTTAAAAATATTTATTACTTTTACTACTATCATATAAAATATTAATATTAAATATTTATTTAAGATAATAGTAAAAGTAATAAATATTTTAAAAACACTTATTTAATCTAATTAATTTTTAAATAGATATCATACGATGTATGGATATCACACACATTCATGATAATAATAATATTAATATGTTAAATGTTTATTATGTTTACCGCATTCTTCAATCGAACACATGATCTCGTTCGATAGCGCCAGTAGTACCTTAACCTACCGCAACCTACCATGACAAAAAACTGCTTGCAGTCGCCGAGTAATTATCGTCGCATTGTCGCGTCGTCGCGTCGTGTAGTAACGTGTCCGCGCGTGTTTCTTTCATCGAGTGATTTTTAATCGCCAACAGTTATTATTCGACAGTGATTAATAGTGATTAGTGATAGAGTCATTAGTAAATTTCTCGTCTCATCGAGTGAATAAATAAATGTGATTACGTTAAAGTTTATAAAAGAATACAGTTCATGAGAGAAAGAAGAAAAACTTTCAGTTAATAATTTAGTGTGGATTTCTTGTCTTTTGCAACGTGATATCTACGTTAAATTTGAGAACGTACGATTTATCGGAAAATTCATTTCTCCTTCAAGCAATTACAGCAATACATCAAAAGTCATCGAACAAGGTAATAATAACTATTTTTTGACGTTATGTGAAAACAGATCTCGGGAAGTCAGAGGGACAGTGTGTCAAAGGAAATTTGTGAAAAGAGAGGGGTTTTTAGTGGGTAGGGAGTACCGAGTTGGTAATTCGACTTGGTACTCGAGTCTCACATAACTCACTGGATCGACCGGTGGGTATGCATAAAATGCATTTTCCTCTCTCTCGTAAAAAAAAAAAAAAAAATACAGGTGAGTGAGTGAATGAGAGAGAGAGAGAGAGACAGACAGACAGACAGACAAACAGACAGACAGACAGACAGACAGAGAGAGAATGTATGTGTTCGCATGTGTGTCTGTATGTGTATAGCAACCAGCTGATCGCAGCAGGCGCCCCGCGTAAGCACCCGCGTCTGACGGTGAATCGCGCCACCCTTGCCTGCCTCTTGTATTCGACCCGTCATACGTTAACTACTTCCTTTAATAATTCAAAAACTAAGCTTCGGACGAAATTTTGCCAAAGAAAAGATCGTCTCAGAATTCGGTCAAGATTATGTTTTTGCAAAAGCATAAAGTTATTTAGAATCACCCTGTATATATATATACGAAATTATTCGGGAAAATCTTCCCTATAACATATTTAAAAATAAAGCAAATCGGAGAGGAAGCCCCTTTTATGCATAATTACCCTAGAATATTATAGAGATATATTACAGTATAATATTAAAATGTCCGCTAAAATAAATAATATAATAATAATATATCACAATTATACGCAGGGAGAAATGTTTCTTTGGATTTAATAAATTTTATTAAAGTCTAATTTAGTTATTGGAATAATCCAACCAAACTAATATTTGATCTAACAAATACGATTGTTCGACTTTCAAATAACGTATATGTTTATTTTAAATATTAGGTTGATACGAAAATAATGAAGGTTTCAAACTCTTGACTTTGTAAACACACATCTCAGCTCAACGTAAACTTTAATCAAAATAAGAATCATTAGAATTTATTAGAATTTACTTTTGCCAACAAGAAACAAGTTTATTAATTCCAGTTGCATAAAATTCTAAACCGATGAATTCTTTGAAGACGCTTTTGGCAGCTGTTTGGTTGTCGAAGATTTTCTCTCGAAGGAAATTGTCCAGATATATGAAAAAGTGATAGTCAGTTGGCGAGAGGTCTGGTGAGTAAGGTGGGTGAGATAGAATCTCGTATCCCAATTCGCTCAATTTTTAACGTGATTCGCGAGACATATAGTCGGGTATTATCGTAGAGAAGTATTGCTCTCTTTCTATTGGCCAATGCTGGATGCTGATGTTGTAATTTTCTATGCATTTCCTCGAATGTCACCAACTCGACCTCATCTCGTTGGCAAAAATAAATTCTAATAAATTCTAATGGTACTTATTTTAATTAATAAAGTTTACGTTGAACTGAGATGTGTGTTTTTAATATCAAGAGTTTGAAACATTATTTTGCATTATTTTCGTACCAACCTAATAAAATATTTTTTAAAAGAGTGACTTTTTCCTTGACTTTAACAATTATATTAACCCACATAGCACCAAGTCGTCTAAAAGTTTTTTTCCGTCTAATTACAAATAATCTTTAGTTTAATATTCTGCATCCCAACAAAGAATCCAAGTTATTGAATAAATTATTTTAAATTCAGTTTGTCAAAAAGTAAACCGATAAATAGTGATGCTAGAAAGAGGATGCAGATAATGTGGGGTGGATCGGGCTCATCCCGTTTGGACACGTAACGATTGAACACTAAACGATTGGACACGTAATATTGGACACGGAATGATTGAACGCTGAACGATTGGACACTGCACGATTGGACATCGTTCCACATGGGTTTGCAATATTCTACGCGAAACGAGGTTCAACACACACCGCCGTGTGCTTTCAGTATTAAACGAGGTTTATTATTGTACGGTTCCACATGGGTTTGCAATATTCCACGCGAAACGAGGTTCACACACCGCCGTGTGCTTTCGGTATTAAATGAGGTATATTATTGTACGGTTCCACATGGGTTTGCACCAATCATGCAGTGTCCAATCGTTCAATGTCCAATCGTGCAGTGTCCAATTGTGCAGAGTGCGTGTCCAACCGTGCAGTGTCCAATCGTTCCGTGTCCAATATTACGTGTCCAATCGTTACGTGTCCAAAAAAGTGACACCCGGGTTCAGTTACCTCGCTTCACATGGAAAGTTGCAACCTATGTGAAATCATGCAATAATAGATTTCTACTGTACAATTCTACATAGGTTTGCAACTTTCCACGTGAAGCGAGATCCACCATCCGTGAGTCAGTGCGAAACGAGGTCTATTATTGTACGCTTCCACATAGGTTTGTAACTTTTCACACAAAACGAGATTCATTCTATACCACCTCTGAATAATTTATTAAATATTTCTTATTAAAAGTGAAAAATAAAAAATAACCGCTTATATGTCAAAAAACATTCCATTAAGTATACAAGATGTTTAAAAATTACGTGAAATTCGTGAAACTTTTTTCATTTAAAACATTTTAATAAACAACGAGTGACCCCTAAAACCTTTAGGATGTTACTCAAGCCAGTGATCTTGACAATATATGTAAAGGTCAAGTCATTTGAGGCTTGATATGTAAAAATAAATATTTACCAAAATTTTTTTATTGTTACCCTTTACGAGATTTCAAAATCATCGACATTTTTTTAAATAGGATGGTAAATATTTCGATAAGGGAGCCCGCCTCGATTACCTTGACCTTGACATATGTTGTCAAGGTCATCCTCCTGAACTCAAAAGGTTTTAGCCGTCGCTCATTGTTTATTAAAAAGTTATAAACAAAGGAAGTTTTATAAATACAACATATTTTTCGGATACCATGTACATATATTATGGGTTTATAACTTTCTATGCAAAGTGAGGTATACCCCATACCACGGACATGGATTGGGTTGTTATATTTTCTGAAAGTGGAACACCCTGCAGGGGGGCGGAACACACTATGTCCACGCATGTACTTTTCAAAATGAAGCGAAGTTCACTTAATCTTGACCTTCATTAAGAGTGAATTTTGCTTCATCTTAGGAAGTCCATGCGTAGATACAGTATGTTCCGCCCCCCTGCGAAGGACTCCACTTTCAGAAGATATAACTTAACCCAATCCATGTCCGTGGTATGGGGTATACCTCACTTTGCATAGAAAGTTATAAACCCATAATATATGTACAGGGTGTTGCGCTTGAATACACGGCAGTATGACGGATTGCCTATCCCGTCGGAGTCGGTCGATCGGTCGAGAAATACGCGTGCCGATATTATCAATGAATGCGTGCGCGGATAAAACATAACAAGCGGGCGTGCTGTATACGGCGCGAAGCCTACGAGTCGTAAGTTGTTTATCTCATAATCTGTGAACTCTCAACGCGCCTGTGCTAAATCCTTTTTTAATGTAGTAACGGTGAGCTGAGGGAATAGCGGGAACTTAAAAGTGTTAGAATCTTGTTCACAGTTTGAAGGAAATAATGTCACATACAAATAATATAAATAAATATAAATATAAATATAAATAATAATATTAAGAGGATGCCGGACTGACTTTTTTACCGACCGAAACGATAATATTTTTCTAGACCGAGATTTTTTTATTGGTTTAATAGAATAACAAATGCTTTTCCACGATTAAATTGCATATAACAATTAACCGCGGAGCGATCCAAATTCATAGTAAAAACACAAAAAATTAGAAAATTACAGTTTTTTTATCGGCTTCTGTCGTCAGGTCACAACAATACTTGCTTAATATGAAAGTTTTACAATTTATATGTACGAAATAAGAATGCTTCGCATGAAGAATTGCATGAAGGAGTATCAGTGAACTTTCAGAAATGAGTTTAGAAGCCTCGTAAAAAATATTTCGGTATACAAAGTTTTCGTTCATATGTGTGTGTGCGAGATCGAGGCACGAGAGTAAAACAGGCCCGTAGATTAGTTGCTCGATATCGAGACAGACGGCGCTAGAATCGGTTTGTGTGACAAGGAGAGACAATCTCGTACCATCCTTCTCTTCCATTTCGCGTGTAATAGTATATGTCAGTATACATATATGCGCACACTAAGGCATTATACTCTTGCGTTTTTTTTCTCGTATTGCGCGTCATAGATACTCGCTGTCGCGCGGCGCCGTAACAATCGTACGCGTAACAAGCTGCGTGAAAACAGCGTTACAACATGTTACGTGGAAAATATTCTATGTAAGTTATACACAATATATATACATATATATATATATATATATATATATATATATATATTGTGGGCTGGTTGTTTTTAGAAATATTTCATACCAGATGCGGTTTGCATGTGCGATCTGGTTATTAAAATATTTATTTCAGAGGCGATCTATTCGTGAGCTGATTATTTTTTTTAAAAATCCAGAGGCGATCTAATTCGTGTGCTGGTGTAAAAAAACCTACAGGCGATTTAATTCGTGTGCTGGTTATTCAAAAAAATCCAGAGGTGATTTATTCGTGGACTGGTTGTTTTTAAAAATATTTTATATCAGATGCGATTTGCATGTGCGCTCTGGTTATTAAAATATTTATGTCAGAGGCGATCTATTCATGAGCTGATTATTTTTTAAAAAATCCAAAGGCGATCTAATTCGTGTGCTGGTTTAAAAAAACCCAGAGGCGATTTAATTCGTGTGCTGGTTATTCAAAAAAATCCAGAGGCGATTTATTCGTGGGCTGGTTGTTTTTAAAAATATTTTATACCAGATCCGGTTTGCATGTGCGCTCTGGTTATTAAAATATTTATGTCAGAGGCGATCTATTCGTGAGCTGATTATTTTTTAAAAAAATCCAGAGGCGATCTAATTCGTGTGCTGGTTTAAAAAGAACCCAGAGGCGATTTAATTCGTGTGCTGGTTATTCAAAAAAATCCAGAGGCGATTTATTCGTGGGCTGGTTGTTTTTAAAAAATATTTTATACCAGATGCGGTTTGCATGAGCGCTCTGGTTATTAAAATATTTATGTCAGAGGCGATCAATTCGTGAGCTGATTATTTTTTTTAAAAATCCAGAGGCGATCAAATTCGTGTGCTGGTGTAAAAAAACCTAGAGGCGATTTAATTCGTGTGCTGGTTATTCAAAAAAATCCAGAGGCGATTTATTCGTGGGCTAGTTGTTTTTAAAAATATTTTATTACCAGATGCGGTTTGCATGTGCGCTCTAGTTATTAAAATATTTATTTCAGAGGCGATATATTCGTGAGCTGATTATTCAAAAGAAAAAAACATCCAGAGGCGATTTAATTCGTGTGCTGATTTGAAAAAAAACCCAGAGGCGATTTAATTCGTGTGCTGGTTATTTGAAAAGTATTTCAAAGGCGATTTAATTCGTGTGCTGGTTATTCGAAAAGTCTTCCAGAGGCGATTTAATTCGTGTTCTGGTTATTCAAAAAAAATCTAGAGGCGATCTAATTTAATTTGTATACTGGTTATTTAAAAAAAAATTCGAGAAGCGATCTTAATTTGTGTGCTGGTTACTAAAAATGTTTTACATCAGATACGATTTGCATGTACATTCTGGTAGCGAAATTTAAACGAAATTTAATTCAGAGATCATAAAGACACTGCCTCAACTAAAAGGCATATTTGATAAGAATAAAAATCCAGATGAGATGAATCATTGGACGCGTCATAAGAGATGGTTCTTATTTTGAAAGCGTGCTATATTTCGATAATTCTTATATAATTGCAGCATGTCACATAGCGACAAAAGCTAACAAATTATTGGAGCAAATTATAGTGATTGCTGGCGATTTTTTTTGATGACACCAAGCTTCGAATGTACGATAGTCTACCCGGCTGTACATATGATAAATTGGTGCCTAAAAAAAAATTACTTTTATCGCCGTTGCCTACAAATAATATAATATTTAAAAAGCTTTAACAACCTGATAGCATATGCTGTGAAATTTATGCTGCAGCTTTCGCTACACTACTATAAACTATAGCCTTAGAAGGAAATCCTTGTAAGGAAAAATATTTCAATAATGTGTAAAATGTATGAAGCAACATTTTTTTTAAATTATAGCAGAAAATTAATTACCTTTTCCAAAATGTATTGGTAAATTATTCATATATCATATTTTAAATTTATCATATCTGATCACGATATTTTAATGAATATCGTTAGAAAAAGACGCCTCAATCTCGTTTGCATATATCGGAGAGACGAAAAAATTACACATATTATGATTGCGTCTCACGGGAATGGGCGATGAAGGGGCCCATTATATTATCGATATAAATCTATTATTTCGATGCTTTTGAGACAAAGAATATAGTGTGAAAATATTTATAAATATTATTTATAAATTTTACGAATATACATTACATCAAACAATTTGCATAATATATTTTATATTGTTAGTTTTTCATTATATCCATTTAACAAACGTCGTACATAAATTGTAACTTGTAGAAAGTTATATGCAAATATCCTTTTTATTGTATGTATACAGAATGTCGCAGAGTACTATATATGTATAAGCGCTTGTGAAGAAAGCGCAGTAAATTGAAAAAAATCCCATAGCATTTTACGATTTTCGCAATAATAGAAATATTAAATAAAATCGGACGAATGTGTATCTTTGCGTGTCTGAAAAAGGGAGAGAAAGAGAGAGAGAGAGAGAGAGAGAGAGAGAGAGAAACGCTCGGCCATTCGAGCTATCGCACGGTCTAGCATGATAGACATTTTGTCGGCGCGCGGCAAGGGAAAGGACAGCGCGGCGCAACGATGACGGTGTAACCGATAGTAGCGGCGTGCCCTGCTGTCCCTCCCCTTGTCGCGCGCCGACAAAATGCCAAACACACTGGATCATGCGATAGCTCGAACGGCCGAGCGCTTCTCTCTCTCTCTTTTTCTCTCTCCCACACACAGATACATATTTCCGATTTTATTTAAATTTCTATTATTATTACGAAAATTGTAAAATGCTATGAGACTTTTTTGTTCAATTTACTGCGCTCACAAGCGCTTATATATAGTACTCTGCGACATTCTGTATACATACAATAAAAAGGATATTTGCATACTTTCTACAAATTACAATTTATGTACGACGTTTGTTAAATCGATATAATCAAAAACTAACAATATAAAATGTATTATGCAAATTGTTTGATGTAATGTCGTATATTCATAAAATTTATAAGTAATATTTATAAATATTTTCACAATATATTTTTATTATATATATAAAGAGACATAGCTAATGAGAGCAATGATAGAATTGTATTTAAATATGTATGCAATAAAGACAGATCTATATTCTAAAATCGTTGCTTGTGCGAGACGATAGAGCAGTAGAAATGCAACATATTTTTTGTTTCAATATAAATACAATTAAACACAATACAAAAAAAGCTTGTATTTCACATTGCTCTTTTTAAAATATGTGCCATATGTCTTTCTACTCTAGATAATACTGTCGGTAACATAACTATAAGTGTTGGTAATGTACCGACGCTTTTAGTTATGTTAAAATGAGGGCGCCTACCCGTCGGAGTTCGGCCGCGACTCCGGCATCCTCTTAATATTAATATAAATATAAATATTAATATAAATATAAATATTAATATTAATATTAATATAAATAATAGTAAAATAAGTAACATAATAAATATTAGCATAATATTACTATGTTTGTTATAACGCGTTGCGTAACACGGCTGCACATGTCGAAAAGCGCATTGAGGCGTTAAACTAAATCTTTGATTTTAGATCAAGGAAATGTTTGTAATGAGAACAATATGGGACTTATTCGATGGAAAAAATGACGGAGGTAGAGAGGAAGATAAAAAAAATGCGGAGTTTTTGAGACATTCCACGTTCATATGTCGGCTTAGATTCATTTTCGTTGAAAAATTAGATTACAAGATTCAATACTATTTATTAAATTGCTCATCATTGTAATTTATGAACTGTATTTCAAGATCGACAAAAGTGCGAGGGGAAAGCAGATATAAATAAGGACAACACGTTTGGCGTTGTTATAAATACATTTATTTATAACAAATGCTCAAAATAACCACCGTTATTCTCCAGACAAATAGCCACTCGGCGCATAAAATTTTCGCGTACTTTTGATAACATTGCAGGTGTTATCGTAGCGCTTGTTCGTCGGATACGATCGATAAGTTCTTCTCTAGTACGCGGTAATGTTAAATATATTTGATCTTTGAGGTAACCCCACAAAAAATAATCCATCGGAGTCAAATCCGGAGAACGCGGAGGCCATTCAAACAAAGGACTTCGAATGCCTATCCATCGATTGGGGAAAGTGCGATTCAAATGAGTCCGCGTCAAATATGATGTATGACAGGTGACCATCCTGTTGAAATATTATACGTTGACGGATATCTAGCGGGCCATCTTCTAGCAACCCGGGTAGATGATCTTCTAAAAATGCGGAATAACTTTCCGCATTAATAGTCTCGCAAAAATGTGGGCGATGACATACTCATCAATGATGCCCATCCATACATTAACGGCGAACCGTCCCTGCACATGCACCTCTTTGCGGCAGTGTGGATTTTCTACGGCGTAATGATGCTCGTTGTGACGATTCACTTTACCGTCGCTATGGAAGGTGCATTCGTCCGTCCATAAAATTTGTCTTAAGAAAGCATCATTGTCGATATTATCTATATCAACCTGCAAATAAATCATTATTACATTACATTACATTACATTAGCTAAATTCTTTCCTTTCATTCTGCCATAATTTCGATGCACTTTGCTCACCTGCTCAGATATCCAGTTACAGAAGGCCTCTCTACGAAGGAAATCTTCACGACGTAACAATTGAGTTGTGTGACGTTTGTAAGGTTGCATTCTCAAATTTTTCTTTATAATACGTACGATGTACCGTTGTGTGATTTATTTGCAGTTCTCTTGCAATAGCTCTTGTGCTTGTATGCGGATTATCAAGCACTGCCATCCTGACTGCATTAATTGTTTCGTCATTTCTACGACGCACGTTGATTCTTAGATTTGGTGCATGCAGTGATCCATATCTGCGCATCCGTTGCTCTAATTGCCTGAAAATGCTATAGTGTGGACGCCTTTCCGGAAAACGCGCTGCATAGAGTGCTGCAGCTTGCCTTTCATTGCGTTCACATTGCGCGTAAATGAACACCATGTCAGTAAGTTCGACGTTCCCGTATCGAGTTATAACACTTCTTTTTCTGCTTTCCTCTTTAACGTGATTATCGGACACAGGAGCAATAATCGCCGGAGCAAATATTTAAAATATTATTAATTTAACATTTACTATGTTTAACCTACAAGTATGCTCTTTAAATAATTCAAGGAAAGCGCGTACAGATTTTCAATTATTTTACGTGTTGTGATATAGCTACGTTGTCATAGTGATACAGCAATTGCTCCTGTGTCCGATAATCACGTTAAAGAGGAAAGTAGAAAAAGAAGTGTTATGGCTCGATACGGGAACGTCGAACTTACTGACATGGTGTTCATTTACGCGCAATGTGAACACGTAAATGAACACCATACAAACATTTCACATTACAAACATTTTACATTACAAACATTTCCTTGATCTAAAATCAAAGATTTAGTTTAACGCCTCAACGCGCTTTTCGACATGTGCAGCCGTGTTACGCAACGCGTTATAACAAACATAGTAATATTATGCTAATATTTATTATGTTACTTATTTTACTATTATTTATATTAATATTAATATTAATATTTATATTTATATTAATACTTATATTTATATTAATATTAATATTATTATTTATATATTATTATTTATATTTATATTTATATTTATTTATATTATTTGTATGTGACATTATTTCCTTCAAACTGTGAACAAGATTCTAACACTTTTAAGTTCCCGCTGTTCCCTCAGCTCACCGTTACTACATTAAAAAAGGATTTAGCACAGGCGCGTTGAGAGTTCACAGATTATGAGATAAACAACTTACGACTCGTAGGCTTCGCGCCGTATACAGCACGCCCGCTTGTTATGTTTTATCCGCGCACGTATTCATCGATAATATCGGCACGCGTATTTCTCGACCGATCGACCGACTCCGACGGGATAGGCAATCCGTTATACTGCCGTGTATTCAAGCGCAACACCCTGTACATGGTATCCGAAATATAACCTAACTCAACCCACGTCTGTGGTATGGGGTATACCTCGTTTTGCATAGAAAGTTATAAATCCATTCAGTGATTACGAATTTATTTTATATTATAGTACGTTTTTCGTTAATAATTTTTATTCGCCTGTAATTTTTATGATAAATGAAACATATTTTCTCAACATTGTGTACATATATAGATTTTGTTTCTCATTGCAAGGACTAATTGTTACGAAGAATAATAATTTTAGAAAGTAGCATAAATGTTTATTTATTGTAATTTATAATCCATTTATATTTTCATTGATAGGATACATAGCAGCCATAAAAACGTACTGTAATATAAAATAAATGCATAGAATACCATGGATTTATAATTTTCTATGCAAAGCAAAGTATATCCCACACCACGGACATGGGTTGGGTTAGGTTATATCTTCTGAAAGTGGAGCCCTCCGCAGGGGGACGGAACATACTATATCTACGCATATACTTCTGCTGTAAGATAAAGCAAAATTCACTTTTAATGAAGGTCAATATTAAGTGAACTTCGATTCATTTTGAAAAGTACATGCGTGGATATAGTGTGTTCCACCCCCCTGCGTGGGGCTCCACTTTCAGAAGATATAACCTAACCCAACCTATGTCCGTGGTATGGGCTATACCTCACTTTGCATAGAAAGTTATAAACCCATGTAGCGCCGCTCGTAAGTAAGGAGCGCTCAGGAACGTGCACGTCACAAATGTAATGTGGCAATCTATCTATCTAAGTTCTCTTTATTGTATTAATTACGTCTCAAAACACAAATATTTTAAATTGTTACAGAACATATACGTAATTAATAATATAATAATTATTTTTATTATTAATAAACAATAAAGAGAACTTAGATAGATTGCCACATTACATTTGTGACGCGCACGTTCCTGAGCGCTCCTTAGTTACGAGCGGCGCAAGCGGTAAGAGGGGAACAGTAGGCGTAAGCTAAGAAATCTGGCCGAAAGTTGCAAGTGAATCCCAGCACTGTTCTAAACCATACCGAATACGAAAAAAATTTATTTACATTATGTGTTCTACTCATGCTCCTCTTTTACCTCCTATTCGATTGACCATACCTTTCCAGACATATATACAGATATATATACAGGGTGTCCCAGACCACCCGTATATCCTTTTTAAAATGAAAATAAATGGCTTTTATAAAAAAATCGCGAACAAATTTTAAATAAATCGGGTACGTCCTATCAAATGGTGATATTTTCAACTTTTAATTTCAACCAGAAATACGCCATCCGGATCGGAAGTTGAATTTCTTTAGGGGACCATGGTACTTTTTATTACAGATTTGAATTGTACGTGAAAAAATAAAACTTTTGTATCAAACGTTTTTTCTAAAAGTGCCTCTCAATCTTAAAATTGACCTTGAAAGTAACTGTGATGAAATAATAATGTCAATTTTAAGATTGACAGAGGCACTTTCAAAAAAAACGTTTGATACAAAAGTTTCTTATTTTTTCACGTACAATTCGAATCTGTAATAAAAAGTACCATGTTCCCTAAAAAAATTTAACCCGATCCGGATGGGGTATTTCCGGTCGGAATCAAAAGTTGAAAATATCACCATTTGATAGAGCGTACCCGATTTACTTAAAAATTGTTCGCGATTTTTGATAAAAGCCATTTATTTTCATTTTAAAAGGGGTGTACGAGTGGTCTGGGACACCCTGTATATACAGGGTGTTCCATTTTAACTTTGCCATCGAAATATCTCGTAAAATCTAAAAAATACGAAAAAATGTCTCAAACAAAAGTTGTAGGATTTCGAGGGGGACATCTGATGGTGACTTTGACTTTGATCTAGAGGTCGAGTTTAGTGGTCATTTGAAAGTCAACTTAATTTTTTTAAATGGAACCGCATATTTTTTATTAATTCTTGTAGCTTATCTCGAGAGCTTTCCAAAACACTATAATTAAGTTAATTTTCATTAAGTACTTTCCGAGTTATGAGGCTTGAAATCATTTCCTAATTTTACATAAACCATAAAATATCTTGTAAAATATTCATTTTTCGATTATCTTACCTTAATATTTTTATGTAGAAAATAATTAGAGGAATCAATTGGTGTAAAGAAAACAGTTATTTTTAAGAAAAAATATGTAATTGTTAATTGCAAATTACATATTTTTTCTTCGAAACAACTATGTGTTTTCTTTATACCAATTGATTCCTCTCATTATTTTGTACATAAAAATATTAAGGTAAAATAATCGAAAAATGAATATTTTACAAGATATTTTACAGTTTATGTAAAATTAAGAAATGATTTCAAGCCTCATAACTCGGAAAGTACTTAATGAAAACTAACTTAATTATAATGTTTTGGAAAGCTTTCGACATGAGCTGCAAGAATATGCAATAAAAAGTAGGCGTTTCCATTTAAAAAATTAAAGGTGACCTTCACGTGACCTTCAAGTAACTATTCAAGGTCAAATTAATGACACCATCTTATATCCCCCTTGAAATCATATAACTTTTGTCAGACATTTTTGCTGAAAATGCTTCATTGAAGAATTATCGAGGTGCGTTTTTTAAAATGTGACACCCTGTATATGTATTGTGACCGTTTATTTTTTTATGTTGGGCTAATGTTAATTGTGGCCGGTGATATTGGCCCACGGCACACCTTCGGCGCGATCTTTTCTCAAAATGTAAAACTCTAGAATTGCCTGGGCGCCAGGTGCGGGAATCCGCACCGCTCTAATAAAATCTCAATAAATTATATAATTTACAACACTCAAAAGACGAAAGAATTCGAAAGATATCGCGACGGACACTCGGCTAGCCCCGTATCGAAATTGGTAGAGGGGCGGTCCGTTTAATTAATTCACAAGGAAGGATCGAGAATACAAGGTGGCTGCAATTAAAACATAATATTTTAGTAACAAGAATAAATATATTTAACATGTGAATAAATTTCAATGGCAGACAGACTTGCGTAGATGTAAAACGATTTTATAAGATTGATTACTAGATTATTAGCCGGCAGCGACGGGCCGGCATTCGAGCGCGATCACCGCGGTATCACGTATCACGCGGCAGAAAGAAAGCGTAAAAGAAAAGTCCCGGAATTCCGCGCTAAACGAAACTTGTTAGAGTTTCGGCAGCTACGGATTCCCAAATAATTTTAACAATAAATACCGCGATATCGGCTCCTTTAATGGTACCCGTCTGTTGGAAATGAGAATAATTGACGATAATAATCGATTTACTCGCCGCGCACGCAGTTAACAGAATCGATTAAAGCGGCGAGTCGGATTACTGATCTACTACTTTAACGAAAGAATTGAGCGACTACTAACGTATCTCACATAGACAATTGAATCTAGACATGAAAAAGTATCAATAACAATGAAGTGTCAAACGATTTGAGCCTCGGAAATATGCGAGCCGACGCCGCGACGTGGTTACCGGTTATCGAGTATCGCAATCGCCTTCGTGCGCGAGCTCTTCGTATCGAAAGTTTAACAGGCAAAGATTCTCACAAAATCACAATAAACGCAACAAGAAAGACAATTAATTTGACCGTCGATTATCGGTATATTACGCGTTAACGAAAAGAAGTTAGACAAGACTCGATAACTCAATAAAAGACACATTAAATTCAACGCGCACAATTACTCTCTATAATATAATACACGGAATGCGAGTCGACGCTGCAACGCAATTGCTAGCTATCGAATCTCGAGATCGCCTTATGTGTGCGAGCTCAGTTAAAGTAATCTTTACGGACGAAAATTTACAGTTAACAACGATAATCGTACAATAAACACGTAAAGTGACTGTCGGCGCGCAACTGGGAGAGAGGGCACTTAATTTTACGAAAGCTCGAACAAAGTCTTTAGGCCGGCCGTCGTACGGTAAGACGCAAATATCGAGAACGCAAAAAAACGAAATTTACAATGAAATTTAGTGACGGCAGCTATACGGCCCCGACACTGTTCGAGCTAATTCTACCTTATTACACAAAAAACGGCCAGATGGGGTCGACGCCTGTCTCACCGGTGACTCCTTGCGGTCCTCCGCGCTCTCGGCATCCGAGTTTCCGATCGATGCGTTTGGGCCGTCGTCCTCGTCGCCGGTCCGCCGAACAGTGGCGAGCGGAAGGCCCGTCGGAATCACGCCGGCGAATTAATTTGTAATTGGGCCACCTGTGGCGCTTCCGCAACCCTCAGGATCGTCGTGTGGCCCATTTTATCCTGCGGCCTTCAGGGCCGTACCTGTGCCTGTCGCACCCCGTTTTCCTCGGATTTTCTTATAATTTCTCTCGTCGAAGCCCGTCAGGAGGGATATCTTCGGCAGCCACTCGCCGTTGATTATAATGTTCTTCTTGAGATCTCTTCCGGCCGAGGCGGCTCCGACGCGGGGTCCCAGTGTTAATTTATCCGCTGGTTAGCCTTCCCCGCTTTATTCTCCGTACCTGCTGGGCATATTAATGTTCACAGGGCGGCAGCGACAGTCTTAAGTGGACTTTAGATAAATTGGCACAATCAAATAATACTTATCCTGGCGTGTTCCTTTTAATCGGCGCCTCCACTCGCCCGTTTCCTTGCATGCTGGACTTCTTCCTCAAAGTTGGAGCCACCGGATGAAATCCCGTCCGTGTTTCCCATCGTGCCCGCTCTCAAACATAATCTTAACGCTAACAAATGAATTTTCACGCAAGGGAGGCGAGTATAACCTCGCCTCCAATAGCCGCTCTCTCCCTAAATTAGGGGAGAACGAGGGCCCAAATTCACTCTCGGTCGGATCTCGCGATCCTTGTGACGGACCGCCAAGTGTCACGTCACAGTTATATATGTTTATATATATATATATATATATATATATATATATGTGAAATTATTAAGAACTACTATAAAAAATAACTTTACAAAATATTATTTAAAAAATTATGAAAATTACTTAATGTAAAAGTTAATATACAAAATAGTGTTATGTAAAACTGTAAAAGAATTGTATATTAATAAGTGGCAAAATAGTGTCCTAATTTTCTACAAAAGGAGTGATATGAAAATGGCAATTAAGCAATTAAGATAAATTGCAAGTTTAAATAGAATATTTTAATTAAAAATATGTTTTGTAAAATAATTATTTAGTTTCCAAAGTAGTTATTTAGTTTCCAAAAATAATATTTAAATTACGAAAAAATAATATTTTAAAATTAATTTAATAATATAAAAGTTGAAAACTGAAAATTAATATAAAATAAAATATAAAATTTTTTAATTAAAAATATTGGCGCTGCTAATTTTATTAGCATATTGTTTAGTTATTTTTGGAAACTAAAATAACTACACTCGTTAACAAAATTATCGATAGGAAATTTCATTCAAATTATCGCATAGGTAATTTCATTCAAATTTGATAACTTCAATAAGTATAACTCGGTCAAATTGGTCGTATTTGAAAAATTTTTCTTCATTCTCAAGCTTAAAGCCTCAATTTTAAAAATCTTTGTCAGATTTAGAATTTATCCTCCCTCCCCTCTCGTCATTCCTTAAAAGTAAGGACGTGTTTCGTTCAAAAAATTGCTAATTGACGCATTCCACGGGGAGGAATAAATTTTTTTCGCAAATGATAATATCGAAATATAATATATATAATATCGTAAAATATAGACTTTATGTTTGAATTGAAAAAAAGGTAATTATGCACTTTACGGACGACCTACGATTTCAATGATTTTGACATATGTTGTCAAACTCACTCTCCTGAGTAAGTATCAAAAGATTTTAAGTGTCGCTCACTATTATTATTAAAGTTATTAACGAAAAGTTTAATGAATATAATATGATTTTGCCACAGATATACTTTAAGAAGGTTATTTGATGGAATATATGTTTAATATATAGCGAAGGTATATTAAATTAGAGTAAACTTTGTTTTGTGTTGCAAAGTACATGCTTAGAGACAGTGGATTCCGCCCTTTTCGGAAGATATAACAACCCATTTTGATTTAAAACTAAAATTTGATTTGGGATGAACCTTCTTCGCATGAAAAGTTAAAACCCATTGAACTTCGTTTTATCTTACAAAGTACATGCTTGGAGACAGTAGGTTCCGCCCCCCCCCCCCTATGGGGGATTCCACTTCGAAGATATAACCTAATCCAAACCTATTCTGATTTAAAATTAAAATTCGGTTAAATCAGAACAGGTTTGGGTTAAGTTATATCTTCCAGAAGTGGAGCCCCCCGTAGGGGGGGGCGGAACCTACTGTCTCCAAGCAAGGCTACCAGATTGCATACGCTGCGTCCAGCGACGGCACGATTTGTATCCCCACCACTTTCGCACACTAAGGCATGAGCTCTATCCGTGTACGCTCGACGTTCGGCCACTTTTGGTTATCTTCGGTTTACAGAGGAAGACGGATAGATTAGCTTCTGTTCCCTTCTTCCTGAGAGGTTTATTGTATTTTACCTATCTCTTGAATACAATAGTATGTGGTCTCGAAATCCGAGTGGCGAGATGGCGATCAACTTGTGACGTTTATTATCACTAATCTTTCCCTTAATCTTTGCCTATTAATTCTTTTTTTAAACTTTTTTTAAACTTTATATATTGTATAAAAAATGTAAAATTAATAAATATATTAATAAATAAATTTACATAAATTTTTACATAAAAAGATAAATGTTGTATTACAAAAATAGAGGTATAAAAATGAAATATACAGAGTATCCCAGACCACCCGTACACCCTTTTTAAAATGAAAATAAATGGCTTTTATAAAAAATCGCGAACAATTTTTAAGTAAATCGGGTACGCTCTATCAAATGGTGATATTTTCAACTTTTTATTTTGACCGGAAACACGTCATCCGGATCGGAAATTGAATTTTTTAGGGGAACATGGTACTTTTTATTACAGATTTGAATTGTACGTGAAAAAATAAGAAACTTTTGTATCAAACGTTTTTTCTAAAAGTGCCTCTGTCAATCTTAAAATTGACCTTGAAAGTAACTGCAAAACAAACTGTAATCAATTGGTGTAAAGAAAACACATAGTTGTTTTGAAGAAAAAATATGTAATTTGCAATTAACAATTCCATATTTTTTCTTAAAAACAATTATGTGTTTTCTTTACACCAATTGATTCCTCTCATTATTTTGTACATAAAAGTATTAAGGTAAGATAATCGAAAAATGAATATTTTACAAGATATTTTACGATTTATGTAAAATTAAGAAATTATTTCAAGCCTCATAACTCAAAAAGTACTTAACGAAAACGTACTTAATTATAATGTTTTGGAAAGCTATCGAGATAAGCTACAAGAATGTGCAAAAATATATAGGGTGTTCCATTTAAAAAAATTGAAGTGACCTTCACGTCACCTTCAAATGACTCTTCTAGGTCAAACCAATGGTACCATCTTACGGCCCCCTCGAAACCATACAACTTTTGTCGAAAACGTTTTTCTCTAAAATGCTTAGTTTTTGAAAGAAAAGGAGTGTACGGGTGGTCTAGGACACTCTGTATACAGTTTTCAGTCCAGGTTTTCGGGTTTATAGTTCAAAGTTTACAGGTTTAATGTGAATGCTCATGAGGTTGTTGGGCTATAACGGCGCAGGGTTTGGAATTCATCATGTCATCTTAAAATGGCCGTAACTTTGCAAGGAAAAATCGTAGATGACCATTCGACAGCTCATTTTGAAGGGAAAGAGTAGTACTAAATGATGCAATTAGAAGAAAAGAGCTAAAAAATTTTGTGCGTCCTGTACATAACCTCAAAAGTAGCCCAAAAAGCCATTTTTCGAGTATATAACCTCAAATATCTCAAAATCCTGACGTGATGGGCCAATTCTGACCTTGGATTCGTTTTCTACGCAGAAAATTACTTCGGAAATGACCCCCAGCTGCCCAACAACAATCATGACCCCATTTTTTGTAGACCTGTGTTATTCGTGCAATTCAACACTATCAAGACATGCGGATTCTGCGTGTCACAAAAATAATATTAAGGTAAATACGCTAACTGATAATAATAATGTTGATTCGCCAATAAAAAAATTGCGTAAACCATATTTTCAACAAAAATGGTTAGAAATTCAGCAATTTAAATGTTGGTTACGTGAAGTGCCACATGATGCAATCTTATTTTTTTGTTCGATTTGTGATAAATCTATCGCTGGCGATTTATTGCAAATCTATCGTCATGCAGAATCTAATGTTCATATAAATAAAGAGAAAAATTATATTGAAACAAAAGTTTCGAATGAGGATTCAAATATACATTAATTGCTGAGAAAAATATTCCCTATCAAACGGCAAAAGAAATTCTTAATTTTTTCCAACATATAGGAAAAGATCCTAATGTGTTGAATAGTATGAGTATGGGCCGAACAAAATGTACAAATATTATTACAAACGTTGTATGCCCGGTTGAGACTAATCGTGTTGTCAATATTATTGAAAACACAAAATTTTCGATATTTATCGATGAAACATCTGATCTCACTAATAATAAATGGATGACTTTTTTTGTCCGATACGTTGATCCGGAGACATTAGATGTTCGCTCGCAACTAGTTAAATTAATAAATATTGATGCCAAAGATTCAAGCGCAGAAAAGTTGTTCAATGCATTTAAAAGTGAAATGTGGAAATTACAGATACCATTTTTAAATATTGTTGCCTTGTCGTGCGACAATGCTTCTGTCATGACAGGGAAACATTTATCGTTTAAAAAAAAATTGGAAGAAATATGCCCACATGTATTAACATTTTCATGTTCATGTCATTCCTCCGCATTAGCAGCGCATACTGCTTGTTCTAAAATGCTTGCATATTGCGATGAATTTCTTTAAAAAATTGCTAAATATTTAATTAGCAGTCCCAAACGTACGGCTATTTTTCGCGAATTTTGTGAATGTTTCCAAGAAACAAATCACAAAATATTAAAATTATGTGACACACGCTGGCTTTCTCATTATTTATGCATCGAACGACTTCTTGAATCTTGGGATACAATTAAATATTTTCTTACTGAAATGATTGCGAGTGAAAAAACAAATTCTGGAAAATATTTATTATCTATGATAAACAACAGAGATAAAAGCTTATTTTTTTTTAATGTTTTAAATTTTTTTAACGCATTTAATGCATTCTTTCAAGCGTCAGAAACGAGAATCCATTTATTGCAGCCAAAATCTAAAAACTTTCTTTTCCAAATCTGTCGAAATTTTATAAAAGAAGAATATTTAAAATCATTTTCTTCAAATATAATATTCTCATTAAAAGAAAATCAAAAACCTATTAATGAAATTATTTTGGGATCAGAATGTGAGGAATATCTGAACGAATTAACGTTGAAAGATCACATAAACATAGTTAAAATTGTTCGAGAGAACTGTTTAACATGACTGTTTTATGTGACTGCTGCAGAAGAAATTTGTAAAAGGTTACCTATAAATAATGAATTTTTATTAAAGTTACAAGTTTTTCAACCATCTGTAAGTTTATTCGATAATAATAGACAAACATCATTTGATGATTCTCTCGTAGCTAAAACTCTCGGCGGTTTTGATGAAGATGCTTTAAAAAAAGAATGGATTGCATTAGCATCAGACCTTACAGTGGAAGAAAAACAAAATTTTTCTAAATTAAATTTTGACAATATGTGGAAAGCAATTTTACAACGTCGGCACACGAATAATGTTCCTAAAAATATTCCAATTTAACGAATATTATAAATACTATTCGAACGCTTCCGAATTCTAATGCCGATCCTGAGAAAATGTTTTCTCTTTTAAACAATTTAAAAACAAAAATACGTAATAGCTTTTCAACGGTTTTCGTTAATGCTATTTGTGTGTTTAAGTCCGCATTAAAAACAAGAGGAGAAACAGCTTTAAATATGCTCATTAATGAAGAGCATTTATCTCTTATGTCGGCGGATAAATTATATGCCGCTAATAAAAACAATTTAAAAGTCCATGCGGATGCTGATGTAGCAAGCCCTTCCTACGATAAATAATTTTAAAATAAATTTTTATATACATCACTTAAAAAATAAGTGCGTAAATATATGTGTGTGTGTGTGTGTGTGTGTGTGTGTGTGTGTGTGTATGTAAGGAAATGTGTAAATAATATTTTGACCTTTTATCAATTAGAAAATTGATTATATTTTATTATTTTATATTATAATTTTATTTTTTATTTTTATTTATTATTTATCATTATTTTATTATTTTATTTTTATTTTATTTTTATTATTATTATTATTAATTTATTAAATTTTTTACATTTCCTTTTTAACAGAAGCGATCACTACTTTCTCGCGGTTTCCGTTGAACAACAAGATGTACGTCTCATACATTAATACAAAATAATAATAACAAAATACAATTCTATTAAAATAAATTTAAATATTATTTTATTAGTTATTTTTTTAAAGAAATTTTTTTTTAATAAAAAAGCACATACATATTGGCCAAGAGGAAAAATTTAGATAAAAATTTAGATAAAAATATGTAAAATTTGGTTTTGTATATGTTATATTCTCTTTTTTAAACAACATATAAACTTTTATAAAAAAAAATCAATAGGAAAATATTATGTGTGATAATAAGTATCGCACATGTTGCCGTCAATTCGTCAGCTCGAGATTTCATGGATCCAATGGATACAATAGACCTTCTCAAGAGAGAAGGAGATAGAAGCTAATCTATCCGTCTTTCTCTGTCAAAGGTAACCAAAGGTAACCGAAGGTAACTGAAAGTAACCGAAAGTAGTCGAACGTCAAGCGTACACGGATGAGAGCTTATGCCTTAGTGCGCGAAAGTGGTGGGGATACAAATCGTGCCGCCGCTGAACGCAGCGTATGCAATCTGGTAGCCTTGTCTCCAAGCATGTACTTTGCAAGATAAAACGAAGTTCACATGGGTGCAACTTTTCACGCGAAGCAAGGTTCATCTCAAACCAAATTTTAGTTTTAAATTAGAAATAGGTTTAGGTTAGGTTATATCTTCCGAAAGTGGAGCCTCCCCCGTAGGGGGGCGGAACACACTGTATCCACGCATGTACATTTCACCTTGACTCTTGAAACGTACATAATGTCTAAAAATTGCATATAATTCGTAAAACTTTTTTCGTTAATAACTTTTTAACAAATAGTGAGCGACACTTAAAACCTTTTGATACTTACTCAGGAGAGTGAGCTTGACAACATATGTCAATCGGTGAGGTCGTCCGTAAAGTACATAATTACCTTTTTTTTCAATTCACACATAAAAGTCCATATTTTACGATGATTATCATGAAATTTGCGAAAAAAATTTATTCCACGTGGAATGCGTCAAATTATGTAATTTTTTAGAGACGAAACACGTCCTTACTTTTAAGATGACGAGAGGGGGGGGAGGATAAATTTTAAATCTGACATATGACTTTTAAAATAGAGGCTTTAAGCTTAAGAATGAAAAAAAAAGTTTTTCAAATACGACCATTTTTGACGGAGTTATACCTATTTGAAGTTATGCGAAAATTTGATATAAAATTACCTATGCGATAATTTTGTTGACGAATGTATTTTGCAAAACAGTATTTGTAATTAAAATATTTCTATTTAAACTTGCAAGTTTTCATTCTTAATTGGCGCAATTTTTTATATCACTTCTTGTAGAAAATTAAGAAATCTATTTTGCGCAGCTTAGTTTAATATACAAATAATTCTTTTACAGTTTAATATAACACTATTTTGTATATGTTAAACTAACGCAAAACAACAACTTTTATACTATTGCTCCAACAAATTGCTTTAGATATATTTATATTTGATTTGTATCTTGGTGTATGATATTTATTATACATATATTCAAATGTTGTGTTCATAGAGTTATAAATGCCTAGATAAATGCCACGATAAAAAAACTTCCGATAATTACAATAGAATATGTATTTCAAATGTATCTGTTAGTTATCTTCTATTACGGAAAAACAGAATGTATTGCGCAAAGAATCGAGCGCAATACATTCTGTTAGACGGATACGAATAGCGTATTTACAGAGAGGTTTATAATTAATTCCGGAAAATGATTTTTCGAAATATAACAATCATATATACTTGGATTCGTAAAAAAATAACCTTTCATTTGGTAATAAAGAAGTTTCAAAATTATAAAAAGAATATTTAGTGGTGGGGGTATTTTGAAAAATTAAAAAAATTAAAATTTTTTGTCATTGTTGTAAAGTACTCTTGAAATTATTTAACTTTAATTTGAAAAATTTTTCTATCATAGTTTCGGAAATATTCGTCTCGAAAAAAAAACCGAGTTTTTTCAAAGGGGTGTTTTATCGCCTAGACATGCGTATCGGCACATATAAAAAAATACGTTTCCTTTATTTTTGTTTAGAAAATAACATATTAAAAGTTCATCAAAATCGAAGGGAGACACTTCCGTGCCTTTCTTTGTGACTTGCATTTTATAATACACAAAATTTACGCACGTTACATCTTGCGCTTGGCTCTTAAAGGTCTAATTTCTTATTATTTTTTTATATGTCAAGGATTATGTCAATATGAATATATATAATGTATTATTGCATATACATTATATTGCTATGTTACTGCAATATTATATTATTATATTTTTGTAGGCGGATTTTACTGTTGCTGCAATATGGCTGCAATCTTGCCGTATGCTATATGGGATATAGTAGAAAAAGAGAGGCATCAAGAAATATATATATCTTTTTTAAATTCTGGTCTTGATTTTTTATAGGATAATATAGAGTATGAGAGTCTCTCTCCAATTTATCATAAAATTCAATGGTTTAGCATGTGTAGAAAAAATATTATATTGCTATTTCGAAATGCGAATTATGAGATTATATGCCAAGATCATGATTTATGATTGACTTTTTTAATTGATTATTTATCAGATCTGTTTTTATTTAATTTTTTATATTGATGATAATTTTTTATATTAATGCAAAATTTACCTTAATGAAATTTTCTTATATAGATTACTGGAGCAGTAGTAACATATCTTGTCATGGTCATTCAACTTGAGAGCCCAACAAAATTTGCAAATTACAATGTAACTACTACGTGAAATTATATTGAAGATGTAATTGGCCGCTTTTTTCGCAAAGTGATGCACAGATAGTCGAAATCAAGATTCGCGAAAGACGAGGCACAAAAAAAGGAAGATGTTGATAGTAACCCAGTGAGAAATTATCAATTAAAAAAACGTCGACTCAATGACTTTTCCACCAAAGAGATCGGTTGATATAGATGTTTAAAATTTAGTTAATTAGACGTTTTTGTGTTTTTCAAATCAAATCTAATATAAGACATTTATTTAAACATCTATTAGCCGTTTATAGGACATCTAAGATGTTTATAAGACATCTATTAGTTGCTTATTAGAAGTTTAATAATCTCTATGACACATATATCTGATAACAGGAATATGACTTACATATATCTGATAACAGGAATAAACATATTATGCACGTTTATGTACGTATCGAGACATGCATTTTTTCATATATGCATCAATGTGTTAAGGTATTCCTGTTGCATAAATTCATGTATTAAGGCATTCCTCTGTTACCAAGTGTATTTTAAAACTTCATATTATTGTGCCTTCAGGGGCACAGGGTGTGGAATGCCGTCGAGAAGAGTTCTCTAAAGGCTTCGATCCGTCGGAACAATTATCAGAGGATCCTTCTTTGTAGTAGTTTTGTAGTAAAATAATAATATCTTCTTTTATCTCACGAGGGGAGGGCGCGAACTTTGAAACACCGATTTTAAAAATATTTTAACAAAGTATAATACTCGACCAAAAGGTAGAAGAAAGGGAGAGGACATAATGCTTAGTTATTTTTGAGATAGATTAACTGAAAAAATATGATGTATCTTGTATACCGGTGAATTTACACCCATCAGCGAGAGGGCGACGTTGCTAGGCGGGGTTAAGCCCGAAACTACTATGCTGCGGATTCATGATTCGATCCTGCTCCTTCGTATTTTTCTTTTTTCATTTCTAATACAACGTGCAATATTAACGTAAAATATAATTAATTTAATTAACAATTTCGTATTTTACTCTTCCTACATACATTCCTATCTTTACTGGAGACTCTATCAGAATCCATCCGCCACTGTTTTCCATCGGCACAGATGTTATTTATTAGAAGGATCTTGAGGGATGTGGCCACTCTATGGCGTTATGCTCGTTGGTACCGTTTCTTACGGAAAACTAGTCGGAAGCCAGCATGCAGTGCACGCGAATACCTGCACCGGCACTTATTTGGTCAGCAAGCGATCTTTCAGGGATTTTCCGTCGGCATTGCATCCATCGAGCGAGATCCTAACATCGCTCTGGAGTCGCATATCACTGTGTTAATAAGCAGAAACTGTGATGAATAGTATATTGGGCACTATGGCCGTCAAAACAAATCCTCACTACTTGACCACTGGCGTCGGAGGCATGACCTGTCTGAGGCGAAAGGAGCGTTCTGATTGGCTCGCCCGGTAGTGCCCGGGGCTCTGATTGAGTGAGGAGCGCGAATTTGAGAGAGTAAGAAAATTAGAGAAAATATAGCACGTGGGTAGGAGCCGACAATATGAGGAAAAGAAGATGGCTACAGTCCCGACAAAATGGCGACCGTAGTGTTGCGAAGAGGTACCGCGAGGTTAAGTTAGGTTAGATTTATGTCCATCCACGATACCCACTCTACCGCTGCTTAAAAGACAAAGCGTGCACGCGCGTTTACGACGCTAATAGACGCTGGTGGCGTCGTCGCCATGACAAAGGAAGGATAAAAAATAGGAATGTACAGATTCAGGCATTTAGGACGCTATACATGAGTGTGAAAGAGGAAGTGAGAGGATAAAAATATTAGTCAATTTGAGACAAAAACTTGCACATTTATTGACACTTTTTATAATATAATATTCTTCATTTTTTATAATATAATATTCTTGTTACATACAATTGAAAGTATTACATTTTTCCAACTTATTATACTTTGAATTATGAGATTAAATATGACATCGGATAGCGCATATTTTAGAAATTTCTGTTTTTTGAAGAAAAATTTTTATGAAATAATTGCACGATTAAACGTTATGTTCGCAGTCTTTGGAAAAAAATTAAGAAACCGATCAAGATCGTAATCGTTGCACATATAATATAAAAATACACAACTGTAGTGTCCGCAAGTTTGAGAGGAAAGTCCCTGCAGTCGTTTGGTATTCCATCGATAGATGATGGAATTTCGCCGGAGACGAAGAAAAAATCCGGGATACAAAAGCGGTATTCCGTAGCTAGTATATGCCATGTCGTCGAGGAAGAAGGCGACCCAATGTTTTTCTAGTCGATTATGATTATTTGTATTAGCGACGATGGCCGTCAACCTTGTCCACGCCTTCAGAACTTTGTCGGCAGGATAGACTCCTACATGATTGGTATCGAGCTGACACAATGCTTGCAGAATTTCGCGAGAGTTCATTTGTTTGCAGCGAAAACGAACGAACAAGCGGTATTATTTGAATAACATCAACGGCTGCATTCGTTAATGCAACGGTTAGCGCATCCACTGCGTCTTTCATCTGCTAGTCACGTGACGTAATTCGCCGAACGGGCACCTGCGTGAATGGCTGCTCGGATTGTATCTTCCAATGGGAAAACTGAATCGAGATTTTGAAACTTCTTAACGCTTATCGTGTAAGTAAAGAAAATATAATATTTCAAATAAGCATGAATTAATATTCGAACAATATAATAAAATTTTTTAATAGGAAAAAGATATTTTGATATATTAGTATTATTTTAAGAGTTCATTATTGATAGAAACAATACATATTTTGAAGATATTTAATCGCTTTATAGTTTAGTTAACAGTTAAGTATTAATTGTTTTTTAATTACATTTTTAAGCACATTCTTTTATTTAAAAAATTCAATTTTCAGAAACCATAATGGATTTAATTTTTCCAAATGTTATCCATAGTGTTATGGATCTCGTAAATAGTAGCTCATCAGATTCCAATTTATGGGGAGATAGTGATTGGAGGAGAGATCGATTTGGAGGAGTTATTCTCCACCTTTTTCGTTTCTAACTTTAATAAAATAGTTTATATTGAATTCTTCAGGCAACCAGCACAATGATTCAACGTGGAGACTAAGCAGATTTTTGGGCAGTTTACGTTCATTTATGCAATACTGCGAGCAGAGCATCCAGAGCAAGACCTCCGAGATAGCTGCGCAGATGGGATACATTCCTGCGTAAACGAACGACAAACTGCGCTGCAGTCGCTTTCGCAGGCGGAATAAACGAACGACATCTGCGGTAGTCACTGCGTAAACGAATGCACCCTTTTAGTAGCTTTTTTTCGGGGTAATTATGCATAAAAAGGGCCCACCTTCGCACAAATGTCATTGATGTATGTTGTGAAGATGTTATCCCTGATTAACATTCTGAAGGTTTTAGCCGGCGATCGTTCTTTATTCAAAAGTTATTAACAAATAAATGTGGAAAATATTGACATAAAGATTCTACTCTCATACCTGTGTAATATTGGTTGCTATGAATAGTTTGAGTTATGTTGAGTACTTTCCAATAATAAATATATAGTATTTGTAATTATTTGCGGATATATCGTGACTGAAAATCATAATTTCGGAGCAGACCATGCGACTCAGCTTTGCTGGTGGAAACGTTCTTTTGTGCGACTTGCTATTAATAAATGTAAACACAAAACGTAAACAAAGTTCTCTCAACAAATGTAATCTCTTTTTAAAATAATTTTAATAGAATATATGTATTTGTAAACTTTACTTTGTCTTGCAAAGTACATGCGGGAACATCGCATGTTCCGCCCCCCCTACGGGGGGGCTCTACTTTCGGAAGATATAACCTAACTCAACCCGTGTCTGAAGTGTAGAATATACCTGGCTTCGCATAGAAGTTACAAACTTATATAAATCATATGAATCATGTAAAGCGAAATGTCATATATCAAGGTATTTCCTACACTTCAGACACAGCCCCGCATGTACTTTGCAAGAAAAAGCAAAGTTTACAAATACATATATTCTGTTAAATATATTTCTTCTTAAACATATATGACATGGTAGAATTATAATATCTACATTTGCTACTTTCCACGCGAATTTTTGTGTTTATTATTTTTATCCTTTTTCAGCCAATATCTCCATTTGAGTCCAACCCTTATACAGGGTGTTCTAAAAAGGTATGTCAAAAATTTAAGGAGATATTCCTCACACCTGAAGGATGAAAAAATGTTATATGGACATAGGTGCGGAAATGCTTATTTCAGGAGTTATGTTAAAAATACTGTTAGCTGTATTACTTACACAAGGAAAAATTTAGGATTAATTATTGTAGACGACAATCGTTTAATTAGGCTTATTTATATTTGGTTTTAATGTGACCTTAAGTATGTTACAATAAATGTTGAAAATGTTCACCATTTTCCTGAATACAAGCAGTGACACGTCGACGCATCGATTCACGGACACGTTCAAAAATGCCTGGCGTACAGCGGATTGTCTCGCAACTTGCAGTGATACGGTCACGAAGATCTTGAATATCACGCACTGGTGGCATTTTTGAACGTGTCCGTGAATCGATGCGTCGACGTGTCACTGCTTGTATTTAGGAAAATGGTGAACATTTTTAACAATTATTGTAACAGACTCAAGGTCACATTAAAACCAAATGTAAATAAGCCTAATTAAACGATTGTCGTCTACAATAATTAATCCTAAATTTTTCCTTGTGTAAGTAACACAGCTAACAGTATTTTCAACATAACTCCTGACATAAGCATTTCTGCACCTATGTCCATATAACATTTTTTCATCCTTCAGATGTAAGGAATATCTCCTTAAATTTTTGACATACCTTTTTAGAACACCCTGTATACAGGGTGTCCCATTTTATTTTTGTCAGTCAAATATCTCGATATTACTTAGAATTAGAAAAAAATGTTTCAGATAAAAGTTGTATGGCTTGAAGGGGGCCATAAGATTGTCATTGGTTTGACTTTAGAAAGTCGTTTGAAGGTCACGTGAAGGTCACCTTCAACTTTTTAAATGGAACCCCCTATTTTTTATTACATATTCTTGTAGCTTATCTCGAAAGCTTTCCAAAACACTCTAATAAAATATTTTTTCATTAAGTACTTTTCGAATTATGAGGCTTGAAATAATTTCTTAATTTTACATAAACCGTAAAATATCTTGTAAAATATTCATTTTCCGATTATCTTACCTTAATACTTCTATGCACAAAATAATGAGAGGAATCAATTAGTGTAAAGAAAACATAGTTGTTTCGAAGAAAAAATATGTAATTTGCAATTAACAATTACATATTTTTTCTTCGAAACAACTGTGTTTTTCGCTTACCTCTAACATAAATGTAACGCATATATCTTGTAATTTGTCGCAGTTGTGATGTAAAATATTTTGGATTAGTTTCGCTATCGAACCATTCAATGCCGTGATGATTTCGCGTGAGCTAATTGTTTTCTTGCCTTATTCTTTTGGGTAATTCAGCAAACGACGAATGCGACGGCATCATAATCCAATAGCTGCATTCAGTGGACTCAACAGTTGGGCAACGTTATTAGATTTTCCACTGAATGACGCTTCGCTCAGTTGCTACATGTCAACAGGTTGAGGGAGCGGACGCCATTTTATGTAGCGGTTTTTATTTATGTTACCTGTAAGCGAAAAGTGTTACAATTCAATGTGGCGACGATGGCAACGTCTAGTAACAAAGAACTCATCGAAAAAATATATGAGTACAAAAATAAATTATACAGAGTAATAAAAAATGCAGATTTTCATACTCGTCTTAAATCAGATAAAAATTAGAAATAATAAAATTATATACTTAATTTATATTTTTTTATAATCTTATATTTCTAACCTTTTCTTTTGTAGTATTCTTCCATAAAATATTAGAATTCACAGGAAAAACATTAATCCTTTATTTTGTTATTACTAACAGTACTTAAAAGTTTATTTTAAGTTATTGTTTTTCTTGTGTGAACATACACATTACATATATTTTTAATATACTATCAGTATTAATGTCTTAAAATGCAAATAAGGATCTTAGCAGAATGGTTAATTTATGGTTTTAAGACAAATTCTATAATAATAAGTATCAGTAATTTTTTTTATTATCTCTAACTTTCTTTATATATTATCTTTATCCTTGCAAATATCTTTATACACATACTTAAAACTTCAGACATAAGATAGTTATTGTGCATTATTTAAGACAAGAACTTAGTATAAAACATTATATTGAAATAATAAGTCGGCCATTCTGCTAAAGTCTTAATTGTGTAAGTTGTATTTTATTTTTAAATTTGTTTTATTCCAGATCCATGTTTAATGGAAATTTATTTTGGTACACAAAATAGCGAAGAATCAGTCACAAATGTGACTGCTGTAGAAAATGAATTAAGTTTAGGTAATATATCATTTGTTGTTATCACAAAGAAACATATAATTATATTCAAATGTATCAAGCTCTTCTTAATTTTTCTATTTTCTCTCAGTTACTTGATTTTCTGTCACGTTAATGCTAAAAGGTTGAACTCTTCGCAATATATGCTTTTGAATAATGATTGACACAATTATTAAAATGTTTATTTTTCTTTATTTGCAGATATTAACAAAGAAAATTTTTATTAGAATAACCAAAATACAAAACTTTTATTTCAAGAACGTAAGGAAAGATTCAGAGATCCCAAAGTAAAATAGAAATTCCTGTGGACTGAAATAATGAACGAATTTAAAAAACACAACTATATAAATGTGACGGAAGACATATTAGGTAGAAAAATGAGCAATATGAAGAAAACATATCGGATAATCAAAGATAATCAAAAATTAAGTGGCCGAGAAAGGATAACTTGGGAACATTTTGAAATATTTGAAAACATATTCTTTGACGATAAAACAATGAATATTGGACCAACATTGTCATCTATGCAATCTATATTTCAGCCAGTAAGAAAATATATAAGATATCCTCTTTAAAAATTGCTGTGGGATCGTGAATTGGCGTTTGCATTGTTGTCGCTTTATTCCGTTTGTGATTGGCCGTCTCGATTTCGCGATGTGATCGATCTCGCGATGATTGCGTGACGAGTCAGGTGGCACTCATTTGACAGTTCGAAAAAATAGCAAATGAATTTTTTAGTAATTATGTTATGCTATAAATTATTTTGAAGAAAAAAATAACGAATAAAAATTATCGAGGGAGAGATAATACTAGAGAATGGAAAATAATATGAAAAGATAAAGTAATATGAAAAGATAAAGAAACAGAGAAAATATATATGCGGTTTGTATGTATGTTTGTATGCATCTATGTATGTGTGTGTGTAGATAAAGGAACAGAGAAAATATATATGCGGTTTATATGTATGTTTGTATGCATCTATGTATGTGTGTGTGTAGATAAAGGAACAGAGAAAATATATATGCGGTTTATATGTATGTTTGTATGCATCTATGTATGTGTGTGTAAATTTTATAAATAAATACAACGCTTATACAAACTTTATTGCGTACAAAATATATTTTTTTTTAGAGTAAAAAACAGATTATAATTGCAAATTCTATAAATTTAACTGTATTTATACGAACATTTTATTGCAAAATATAAACTTTTTCAAACATAAATTTTTCTAACATAGATAAAACGCAATAATAATTATATTGTAACCTTACAACAGTATTTTATATTGTAATATAGATTTTTCTAACATAGATAAAACGCAATAATAATTATATTGTAATCTTACAACAGTATTTTATATTGTAATATAGATTTTTCTAACATAGATAAAACGCAATAATAATTATATTGTAATCTTACAACAGTATTTTATATTGTAATATAGATTTTTCTAACATAGATGAAACGCAATAATAATTATATTGTAATCTTACAACAGTATTTTATATTATAATATAGATTTTTTTAACATAGATAAAACGCAGGAATAATTATATTGTAATCTTACAGGAGTATTCTATATTGTAATATTATACTTTAAATTAAAAATAAATTTCAATTTATTTGTAATTATCGCGATTACTTCTTTTTGTACTGTTTTGCGACTCTCGTGGGTAATTTCAATTTGTAAAAAAAATTATTATAAATATTAATTTTACATTAATAATTTAAATCAATGTTAAAATGTAGTTGTACATTTCAGCTCAATTTCGAAACACGTCCATATTGTCCTTCACTTGCTGCTCACGCATTAACAACTGCCATCAAACATGCTGAACACGTTATTAAGGCACGCGGCACTTCTGTTCAAGAGTGTCAGCATTGTTTTGTATTTTTTGTAAATATATAGAGTATCTACTTTAATTTATTTAAAAACAAACAAAACCTGCAATTAATTTGTTTTATATTAAAAAAAATTTAATATTTTATTAAATTTAATAATTAGAAATTTGGCTCAAGTAATCATTAACATCGTTAACATCGCGCTGAAGAAGGATCAAAAGATGATCCGAAACGTACGTTTTTTGTTATTATAATGTGTTTTTTAATAAACTAATACTGAAAAAAAAAAAAAGTGTTGTTTTTTTCCCCGCCCCCAACTACCGCGCGTTGGCTCTTATGCCATTTTCTTTTTAATTTTTTAATTATTTTTTTTATTAAAATTAGCATATAGAGTATTTATTTTAATTTATTCAAAAAAACCTGCAATTAATTTAAATTTTGTTTTAACAAAAAAAGTTTAATATTTTATTTTTAATATATAAAATTAAGATTAGTAAATTAACCTATTTTATTTCATTTACATTAATAAACAACTTTCTTAAAAAAAGTGATTAACTTACTGAATGTTTTTTAAGGAATTGGATGATATCCGTCTAAAGTTTTTAAAAATGGTATCTTTTCTTCGTTAACTATTATAATTTAACATTGTTTATTGAAGAAACTGAGAGATGTGGGGGTTTGTCTTCAGATATTCGCATTCTTCCTGTTATTTTGATTTTTGAACCATAAGTAAATTCATCTTTAAATTCTCCGTCATTTGTTATTACAACACATAGTTTGTAATAACTATCTGTGATTGCTCCAATATAAAAATTATTATTTGATGGTTTTTCAAAAACCATTTGAATATAATGTATCATTTCTGCAAATACATTAAAATATTTTAATAATTAATTTGGATAATTTGTAATTTCTTTAATAGCAAATTATCTATTATATTATTATTATTATTACCTATTATTACACCATTCTTTGCTCTAGCATGACGCATTTGTATTAATGAAATTTCTTCAATTTGTCGTGGAATTTTATAAATTCCCAATGATATGAGAATGGTACAAGTTCGAATTAGCAACTCAAACGGAAAAGATGCATTATGTAAAAACTCTTTTTTTACAGGAATTTTAGGTACTACATTTTGTAAAGTATAAACCTGTAATTCAGTAAATTTTTTAAATTATAACAATCTTGGAAAAATTAATATGTGATAATGTTATTAAAGTTAATATTATATACTCTTGATTATTTACTAAAATGATATTTTTGATATTATTGTTAAATTAAATTTTCATAAATTTTTGCATAAATATGGCTTTTGTCAAAAACTATGTACTTCTCACATATTTTTTTTTTTCTTTATTATTTATTTCTTTTTCATCCAGATAGAAAAGCATGTAAAAAAATTTTAGTATCTTTTTAATTTTAAAATATAAGATATAATATATCATATTAGAATTTTAAATTTTGAAACCATTTTAAATTTAATTATTGTAATATGTAGTAATCTACGTAAAATTAACACATAAAATAAATGCTAATATAATTGTAGTATTAGCAAGAATTATCTTAGCACATTTATTGGTGAATACATTTTAGAAACTAAGTTTGTACTTGTGAAAATTGTTATAGCATAAAATTATACAATTATTATTGAAGTCTTCTTAAATGAAAATTTCGAAAAAGAAATTTGAAGATTTTATCTCGGAAATAGAGCATTTTAGAAAAAAATGTTTCAGATAAAAGTTACATGATTTCTAGGGATATATAAGGTGTCATTGATTTGATCTTGCATAGTTGTTTGTAAGTCATATAAGGTCATGATGATTTTTTTAAATGGAACACTCTATTTTTGACTGCATATTCTTGCAGCTTATTTCGAGAGAGCTTTTCAAAATACTATGATAAAATATTTTTTTCATTTAATGATTTTCGATTATAAGGCTTCAAAATTGCAGTATTTTTAACATAAAATACAAAATATCTTGTAATATACATGACCTTCAAACGATTATCCAAGTATCGGTGTGGGGCTAAATAGCTCAGTGGTAAGAGCAGTCGCCCGGCAAGCGAAAGACTCGGGTTCGATTCCCGATTCAGCGACTTCGCCCCGATATTTTTCTTGTCTACATCTCTTCAGGGGGGTAAAGAGGGTTTTATAGAATTCTCAAAAATGAGAATCTATATCTTGGTTTATACACCAAGTAAAATATTTGTATATATGCCTTGTGCACGTTAAAAATTTTTCGCGAACAATTAATGTTTAAGAAATTTACGCACTACCATCCGCGTTTGGCTCTTATTCGCTCGTTTCTTAAGTATCATGTTATTAATTACATAGAGCCGAATTCTTTATCAATTTATTTTTCTCTAAAATGCTCTGTTTCTGAGATAAAAGAGGTGTACGGATGGTCTCAGACTTTCTGTACATTGTATATTATTGTAAAATTATTTCTAAATAATTTTCTTTAAAATTATCTAAAATATTTATTAACTTATAATTAGAAAATTCTTTTTAAGAAAAAATGTGCATTTTGCAGAATCATATTATGGCATTTATTACCAAACTAAGACTTTTCTATCTAAGTGTTATATAATAATATATAAAATTATTTTTTTTTATATTTTTATTTTATCTATTTACTTTTCATTGAAATCGTAAAAGTAATTTGACTAGAATTAAAAACATACTATCGATACCAATTTAGTATATGCGATAAAGCGCTAACGAAATATAAATTGCTAAATTTTGGTATCAATTTAATATATACAATACATCTAAAAAGAAGTGCTAACATTAATTTTAATTATTTTTATTTCAAATTAAAATTATTAAAAGAGTTCTGACTCTAACGAAGAAGCTGATACAATCAATAAGCTCATTATAGTGTTGTTGTTAACATTTATATCTATCTTATTATTTATCGTTATTATTTGTTATATTTATTTTTATTGTCAATAAATAATAAAGAATTAATAATAAATTATTAATATTAAGTAGATTTATAGTAATTATATATGTATATATATATATATATATATATATATATATATATATATATTTGTGTGTGTGTGTATAAATAAATATCTTACCCGTTCTGTTTTAGTTATTAAGCTTGCATATTTAAAAGCCAAATTATTCCAAGCAGTGACTTGTATAGTGGTTTCACCGGTACTTAAAATAAAGTTAAAAAGATCCCATTTCTTGTCATTCTTCTCGTATGATTTTATTTGAAAGATTGAACTCACATAACCTGTTATTTCACTGTAAAATAAAAAATATATTTTATAATATTTAAAATACAAAGCTTATTTGAGTAAAATTAATGTATCTAAATTAAAAATTGTGTGTATATGTGCGCGTGTACGTGCATATATGAAATTATTCAATCCTGATTTTGACGCGTAATTTTCTTAAGCAATATCTAAAACAATTTTTTTATAAATAAATTATAAAATTATAAATTATAAAATTTGTATCAAATGTATGTGTGTGCTTTATAGTTTTAATCGATTCTATATAATATATACTTATTATTTATAATTAATATGTGATTATTAATAAAATAAGAAGTTGTTTATTTACAAAGTTGTATCATTTTCAACAATATCCTCTAAAATTTCCTTGTGCGTAAATAAATCTGAATCGGTAATTTCCTTTAAGATCATGTTCTCGTTTTTTGCAATCTTTTTTTTCCTGTGTTGGTCATTTTTATTTTCGTATTTTATTTTATTAATTATGCAAATAATTGTTTTTTATCTCAACTACTGCAACAATATGATCAATATGCAATAATTAAACTATGATGTTAAGTTTTGTATTAATTTAAACTTTTTATGAGCACAATTAATATCTCGTATTATTTGTAGGTTACTACATTTATATGTTTTTTTTAGAAAACAAAAGATATAAAACAAAAAAGAAACTTTGCTTTTTCTGGAAAAAAAAGTTAAAACAAATATATATTAATGGATTCTGAAGAATGTATCCTAATAAAAAGTAATTGAAATTCAATTTTAATTCTGCAAAATGTGACAATATTTATATTAACTAAAAAGCAAGATTGCAAAGATTATGTACATTTTTTGAATTGCTAAATTTTAATTTCGTTTATTTATTATACAGTGATGGGAAAAAGTTCCGGAACGGTCGAATATATCATAAACTATGCACTTTAGAAAGAAATGTTTTAGACAAAAGTTGTATGGCTTGAAGGAGGCCATAAGATGGTGTCATTGGTTTGACCTTGAAGAGTCATTTGAAGGTCATGTGAAGGTCACCGTCAATTTCTTAAATGGAATCTCCTATTTTTTATTGCATATTCTTGTAGCTTATCTCGAGGGCTTTCCAAAACACTATAATAAAATATCTTTCCTTCAAGTACTTTTTGAGTTATAAGGCTTGAAATAATTTCTTAATTTTACATAAACTGTAAAATATCTTGTAAAATATTCATTTTTCGATTACCTCACCTTAATACTTTTCTGTACAAAATAATGAGAGGAATTAATTGGTGTAAAGAAAACACATAGTTGTTTCGAAAAAAAAATATGTAATTTGCAATTAACAATTACATATTTTTTCTTAAAAATAACTATGTGTTTTCTTTACACCAATTGATTCCTCTCATTATTTTGTACATAAAAGTATTAAGGTGAGGTAATCGAAAAATGAATATTTTACAAGATATTTTACGGTTTATGTAAAATTAAGAAATTATTTCAAGCCTTATAACTCAAAAAGTACTTGAAGGAAAGATATTTTATTATAGTGTTTTGGAAAGCCCTCGAGATAAGCTACAAGAATATGCAATAAAAAACAGGAGGTTCCATTTAAGAAATTGACAGTGACCTTCACGTGACCTTCAAATGACTCTCCAAGGTCAAACCAATGACACCATCTTATGGCCCCCTTCAAGCCATATAACTTTTGTCTAAAACATTCCTTTCTAAAGTGCATAGTTTATGAAATATTCGATCGTTCCGGAACTTTTTCCCATCACTGTAGATCGAAAAAATTTGTTTCTAAAAGAGAAACATTAAAATATTTTAATTTTTATAAGGATGTTTAGTATCTATGTTTAAGATATTTAGATAGGAATTTAACAAAAACAAGTTGTTGTTACATATGTTTAAAGATTTATAAAAAAATCTGAAGTCAATAAAACAATCAAAAGTTATAAGAAATTTAATTTTCAACAAAACATTTCATTGCATTGAAAAATAATTAAAATCGATAGCTAGAATTATTAAAACAAAAATTAGGAATTAGATTAAAACAAAAGTGCAATTTGAATATAAAAAAGACATACTACATTTCATTAAATAATTTTGACTAAATATTCAATTATATAATATATTAATATAATAATATTTATATAACATATCAATTATATTATATATTACAAAAATATATGTTTACCTTGTAAAATAGATTACTCCTATAAAATTGCTGTAAGATTACTTTTTATGTTTTGATTACTCCTATAAATAAAATATTAAAATTAATAATTTAATTTTTCTTAAAATAGAAGTATGTTATGTTTTTTTTGTTTATGTACTTTATTTTATATGTACTTTATCTTGTTTGTGTACTTTATTATATAATATACAGGGTGGGCCATTTTAATCTATGCACTCAAATTTCTTT
Source organism: Camponotus pennsylvanicus (assembly GCA_023638675.1). Lineage (NCBI taxonomy): Eukaryota > Metazoa > Arthropoda > Insecta > Hymenoptera > Formicidae > Camponotus > Camponotus pennsylvanicus. Next base: position 127,945 of record JALHBL010001548.1, read on the forward strand.
GTACCTAAGACAGATACGGAAAAATGATTCAGACAAAAGTTGTATGGTTTCGAGGGGGCCATAAGATGGTATCATTGGTTTGACACTGAAGAGTCATTTGAAGGTCACGTGAAGGTCACTTCAATTTTTTTAAATGGAACACCCTATATATTTTTGCACATTCTTGTAGCTTATCTCGAGAGCTTTCCAAAACACTGTAATTAAGTACCTTTTCGTTAAGTACTTTTTGAGTTATGAGGCTTGAAATAATTTCTTAATTTTACATAAACCGTAAAATATCTTGTAAAATATTCATTTTTCGATTATCTTACCTTAATACTTTTACGTACAAAATAATGAGAGGAATCAATTGGTGTAAAGAAAACACATAGTTGTTTTGAAGAAGAAATATGTAATTTGCAATTAACAATTCCATATTTTTTCTTCAAAACAACTATGTGTTTTCTTTACACCAATTGATTCCTCTCATTATTTTGTACATAAAAGTATTAAGGTAAGATAATCGAAAAATGAATATTTTACAAGATATTTTACGGTTTATGTAAAATTAAGAAATTATTTCAAGCCTCATAACTCAAAAAGTACTTAACGAAAAGGTACTTAATTATAGTGTTTTGGAAAGCTCTTGAGATAAGCTATACGAATATGCAATGACAATTAGTAGGTTCCATTTAAGAAATTGAAGGTGACCTTCATGTGACCTTCAAATAACTCTTCAAGATCAAACCAATGGTACCATCTTATGTCCCCCTCGAAACCATACAACTTTTGTCTGAATCATTTTTCCGTATCTGTCTTAGGTACAAAGAAATTTGGGTGCATAGATTAAAATGGCCCACCCTGTATAATTCAAAACTAATGTGTAACTTGTTGAAAAAAAAGATTTAAAAGAAAAAGTTAAAAGAAAAGTTATTAAACAAAAAATTGAGAAGAAAACTTAAATGCATGTATAGATACATTAATGTTAATTTTAAAATTAAATTATAATTTTAACTAATGGTTAATAAATATTTTACTGTTAAATTTACGGAAATATTCAAAGTGAAATAAATTTAATAAGTAAACAATCAAAGATAAAAAAGAAGAAGAAAGAAAATAGAATAAAAGAATATACCATAATGTCATTTTCGGATTTTCTTTTCCTTTTCGGAAGAAATACTGCCTTCGAAAGTTCCTCATCGGTAATAATACCTGGTATGATTTTTATATCTGATACATTCTCAACAAGCAAAAAATTTGGCATTCTATCAATTTTCAGAATTCCAGATATTTGAAGCTTTGTTTTTACTTTAAATTTATTTAAAACATTACGATCTTTACATCGTATTTCAAACCGAAATTTTCCGATTCCTACTGATGAAATATAAGTAATTGCTCCAAATGTACCCAGTTAGCCAAGTCTGCTCGAACAGATTTCGCCAAGTGCTTGCTAAAAATTGTTGTCAGCAAAAAGGCTACAATTTTGCTACAAGAGTTGTTATTACCTGATTAAGCTGGCAGATTGGTGGCAAAAACCGAGCAAAACTTGCTGACAAAATCCGACAACAAATTGGCGGCAAAAAGCAAGCGAAGCTTGCTGCATTACTTGACGTCAAATTGGCGGCAAAAACCCGAGCAAAATCTGTGCAGGAAAGTCTGATGACAAATTGTCAGCAAAAAGCAAGCAAAGCTTGCTGCATGACTTGACGTCAAATTGGCAGCAAAAACCGAGCAAGATCTGCGCGCATAATTTGACGGCAGATTGGTGGCAGAAACCGAGCAGAACCTGCATAATCGGTATTTAGATGCCTTGATTCAATAGTTCCTTCGCTTTCCGCTACGCGATGCACGCTTTCTCGCAATCAAATTTCTGTTAGAAGTAGATATAAAGCCTGCTAGTGGCTATTAATAAAAGATCAAAAGTATATTTCTATTGGTTTAATTTTTGATATCTCATACAAGCCTAATATGAGAATATTAAACTGATTAGAATCAACAGGATAAATGGAAAATTATCCTATTTGAAGCATAAAGCAAGAGTTTAATTATCATATAAATTATGTCTCAATTTTATAAATTAAATTTAATTATTTTCACAATTTACTTTATTATTAATTTAATTAAGTTGAAAGAGAATTTGCTACGTGAGATATAACTACGATATAACATTACATTTCATAGTTATTTATGAAAAGAAAATTATAATTTACCAATAAAACTTATTCTGTAATATTAAATTTTATTGCAGTTTGGTCAAAAGCAGATCATGCTCGGTTTCTACCGTCAATATGCTGTCAGATTGCGCACGCGCAGATCTTGCTCGGTTTTTGCCAACAATTTGACGTCAACATGTCAGCAAGCTATGCTCGGGTTTTGTCACCAATTTGCTGTCAGGTTATGTCAGCAAGGTTTGCTAGCAAAACACGAGCTTAATGCAGACACATATGGCTATGGATTTGGTGTGGAATTTTGATTAAATTTGCTGCCAATTTGCATGCAATTTGTTAACATTTTGCTTACTGGGTATCTTCAGTAAAATCGTGTTTTAAAAAAGCTTCCAAAGTCACTATAATTAGAATAAAAATTAAATAAGAAAAAGGATATACAACTAATTATTTTGATAAAAATTAAAACATTTTTTCAGTTCTATTGTTGACATATATTTGTACATGTATTATATTTAATTAATAAATTTGTTTTAATAGAAATGTGTTAAACTAAACTTTACATTTACATAGTACATCTTTAAAAAAAAAATTATACTTACCATACTTCGTTGGAGAATTTAAAATATTTTGAATATCAATTAATGTATAAGATTACATTTCCTCCGAATTTCGAATTTTTCTAATAACATTTACGATTGTATAATCTTTTATTGTTAAATCCATTATCACATTTCCCAAACTTGTAGAATGACGAGGCTGAGAAAAAGCTCCGGATATATGTATTACCTATAATAATAATAAAAACATTTTTGTAAAATATTATTTATTTAAAAAACAGTTTTATATTACTTAAAATAATTAAATCCCCTGTTTAATTCAAGGTTAAAAGTAAGATTTTTTTATTCATAACTTAATAACTAGACATCATATGAATATAAAACAAAGTGGAAATTAAAGAAGAAGCTTTTCTTTCGCAATTCTCTAACTTTAATTTCCATTGTGGTTTATACATATGATGCTTGATTATTAAATAATTATAAAAAATGTTCTGTTAGACTTGGATTAAATAAAAAAAAATTGTGTAGATGAATTAGAACCAGAGTACACACTTTTGCATAACATACAGGGTCATCGAAAAGTATCGCACCCCCTAATATTTTCAGTAAGAATGCATTTTATGGAAAAATGTCCAATAGCAAATTTGCATGGCTTTAAACGGGCAGTAAAATGATGACCTTGATTTTGACTTTGACCGTGTCCTTTAAGGTCATTTGAAGGTCAACTTCCGTTTTTTAAATGGAAACCCCTATTTTTTGTTACTTATTCTTGTATCTTATCTGGAGAGCTTTCCAAAACACTATAATAAAGTATTTCTTCATTCAGTACTTTTCGAGTTATGAGGCTTGAAATAATTTCTTAATTTTATATAAACCATAAAATATCTAGTAAAATATTCATTTTTCGATTATCTTACCTTAAGAGGATGCCGGACCTTCCTGTTTTACCCATAAAATGTAGTAGACCGAAAACTTTTTATTAGTTGCACGGAATAATAAATACTTCTCCACGATTAAAGTACATATAAAAACAAACCGGGAACCTCCGGGTTTTATATCAAAAAACCAAGAAAATTGAAAAATTACAGTTTTTTTATCGGCTTCTAGCGTCAAGTCGTAACAATATTTGCTTAATATAAAAGTTTTGCAGTTTGTATGTGCAAAATAAGATAGCTTCCCGGAAGAGATTGCATGAAGGAATATAAGTGAACTTTCAGAAATGAGTTTAGAAACCTAATAAAAAAGGTTTCGGTTAATTAGACTTTTGTGCATATGTGTGTGTGCGACATCGAGGCACGAGAGTAAAACAGGCCCGTAGATTAGTTGCTCAATATCGAGACAGATGGCGCTAGAATCGGTTTGTGTGACAAGGAGAGACAATCTCGTACCATCCTTCTCTTCCATTTCGCGTGTAATAGTATACGTCAGTATACATGTATGCGCACACTAAGGCATTATACTCTTGCGTTTTCTTTCTCGTATTGCGCGTCATAGATACTCGCTGTCGCGCAGCGCCGTAACAATCGTACGCGTAACAAGCTGCGTGAAAACAGCGTTACAACGTGTTACGTGAAAATATTCTATGTAAGTTATACACAATATATATACACAATATATATATATATATATATATATATATATATATACACACGTACAGATTATATATTTTACTAGATGCAGTTTGCATATGCGCTCTAGTTATTAATTAAAAAAATACTTATTAAAAAATATTTATCCCAGAGGCGATTTATTCGTGGGCTGGTTGTTTTTAGAAATATTTCATACCAGATGCGGTTTGCATGTGCGATCTGGTTATTAAAATATTTATTTCAGAGGCGATCTATTCGTGAGCTGATTATTTTTTTTTAAATCCAGAGGCGATTTAATTCGTGTGCTGGTGTAAAAAAACCTACAGGCGATTTAATTTGTGTGCTGGTTATTCAAAAAAATCCAGAGGCGATTTATTCGTGAGCTGGTTGTTTTTAAAAATATTTTATACCAGATGCGGTTTGCATGTGTGCTCTGGTTATTAAAATATTTATGTCAGAGGCGACCCACACAGCACAAATGGCTATTTGCCGACTGATAGTCGACATTTTTTAGTCAACTTGAAGTCGTCTCTTTAAGTCGACATTCAGTTAACTATTTCTAGTACGGTTTATTGTCGACTTTAACTATCGACTATGAATCGACTTAAGGTCGACCATTTTCAGAATATTAAAAGTCGCCTTTCGGCAAAGCGAAAAGTCGATTAAATTAGGCATTTTCAATTAAATTAGGCATTTTCAAAGACTTGATTGATTTAATTTCATTATTCTTTAATTGTATTATATGTAACAATATTATATAATTAAAGTATTTACATCAGGGAGCCGATTTTCCTGAGCAATGCAGCAGTTTAAAAAAGAATTTGTTTTCTATTTAAAGTTTATTTTCAGCATTCGTCATTAGTAAAACATTTTTTGTAACTCAAATTTTGTTTTTTTAGTTTTTAAGAGGACTGTTTAATTTGAGTTTTACTTCATATTAATACGGTGATTTTTTTGCTGATTTGTTGCTATTGAAAGATGTTAAAAAATTTTGCTAAAATTTAGTGGCCCGGTTTTCTTGTGTGTGAGTGTATATTCATATTTTCATATTTTAAGTAACTACCAAAGATATCCAATGGATAAATAGAAATATTCATATAGTTCCACGAGCTTCACGCCTCGCCGCTAGGTGGCGAAAAGGAAAACGCCTAACTCGAAAGTGGAATTTATCTAAAACAGTAATATAAGGCCGCGGCACACGGCCACAAATCACGGTTTATCGGTTAAAGAGAGCGGACTATTATAGTCGCATCTCCTTTAGCTTTTGCAAGGAGCTTCAGAGCTCCATGTAATTAACCGCAGATGGTTAATTTTTTTTTAATTCCATCAAATATGTATCTATATACAGAACATTAAATCGATCAAGTTTTTGAGAAATGACATAAAAATAAAAATTTAGTAGTTAATGGACATGATATTAAATTGACTGAAAATTGACTTATAATCGCCATAAAATTGACTTCTAAGTCGACTTATTAGCTGACTGACAGTCGACTATAGTCGAGTCATTTGTCGGCTGTTAGTTGACTTTAAGTTGACATTCAGTCTGACTTTGAAGTCGATTTTAGACTTTTTCTGCCGACTGACAGTCAACTAACAGTCGACTTGGGGACTCGCTGTTTGGGGATCTATTTATAAGCTGATTATTTTTTTAAAAAATCCAGAGGCGATTTAATTCGTGTGCTGGTTTAAAAAGAACCCAGAGGCGATTTAATTCGTGTGCTGTTATTCAAAAAAATCCAGAGGCGATTTATTCGTGGGCTGGTTGTTTTTAAAAATATTTTATACTAGATGCGGTTTGCATGTGCGCTCTGGTTATTAAAATATTTATGTCAGAGGCGATCTATTCGTGAGCTGATTATTTTTTTAAAAAATTCAGAGGCGATCTAATTCGTGTGCTGGTGTAAAAAAACCTAGAGGCGATTTAATTCGTGTGCTGGTTATTCAAAAAAATCCAGAGGCGATTTATTCGTGGGCTGGTTGTTTTTAAAAATATTTTATTACCAGATGCGGTTTGCATGTGCGCTCTAGTTATTAAAATATTTATTTCAGAGGCGATATATTCGTGAGCTGATTATTCAGAAGAAAAAAACATCCAGAGGCAATTTAATTCGTGTGCTGATTTGAAAAAAAACCCAGAGGCGATTTAATTCGTGTGCTGGTTATTTGAAAAGTATTTCAAAGGCGATTTAATTCGTGTGCTGGTTATTCGAAGTCTTCCAGAGGCGATTTAATTCGTGTTCTGGTTATTCAAAAAAACTCCAGAGGCGATCTAATTTAATTTGTATGCTGGTTATTTAAAAAAAAATTCGAGAAGCGATCTTAATTTGTGTGCTGGTTACTAAAAATGTTTTACATCAGATACGATTTGCATGTACATTCTGGTAGCGAAATTTAAACGAAATTTAATTCAGAGATCATAAAGACACTGCCTCAAAAGGCATATTTGATAAGAATAAAAATCCAGATGAGATGAATCATTGGACCGTTTTTTACGCGTCATAAGAGATGATTCTTATTTTGAAAGCGTGCTATATTTCGATAATTCTTATATAATTGCAGCATGTCACATAGCGATAAAAGCTAACAAATTATTGGAGCAAGTTATAGTGATTGCTGGCGATTCTTTTTGATGACACCAAGCTTCGAATGTACGATAGCCTACCCGGCTGTACATATGATAAATTGGTGCCTAAAAAAAAAATTACTTTCATCGCCGTTGCCTACAACTAATATAATATTTAAAAAGCTTTAACAATCTGATAGCATATGCTGTGAAATTTATGCTGCAGCTTTCGCTACACTACTATAAACTATAGCCTTAGAAGGAAATCCTTGTAAGGAAAAATATTTCAATAATGTGTAAAAAGTATGAAGCAACATTTTTTTTTAAATTATAACAAAATTAATTATCTTTTCCAAAATGGTAAATTATTCATATATCATATTTTACATTTATCATATCTGATCACGATATTCTAATGAATACCGTTAGAAAAAAATGCCTCAATCTCGTTTGTATATATCGGAGAGACGAAAAAAATACACATATTATGGTTGCGTCTCACGGGAATGGGCGATGAAGGGGCCCATTATATTATCGATATAAATCTATTATTTCGATGCTTTTGAAACAAAGAATGTAGTGTGAAAATATTTATAAATATTATTTATAAATTTTACGAATATACATTACATCAAACAATTTACATAATACATTTTATATTGTTAGTTTTTGATTATATCGATTTAACAAACGTCGTACATAAATTGTAACTTGTAGAAAGTTATATGCAAATATCCTTTTTATTGTATGTATACAGAATGTCGCAGAGTACTATATATAAGCGCTTGTGAGGAGCGCAGTAAATTGAACAAAAAGTCCCATAGCATTTTACGATTTTCGTAATAATAATAGAAATATTAAATAAAATCGGAAATATGTATCTGCGTGTGTGTGAGAGAGAAAAGAGAGAGAGAGAGAGAGAGAGAAGCATTCGGCCGTTCGAGCTATCGCACGATCCAGCGTGTTGGACATTTTGTCGGAGCGCGACAAGGGAAGGGACAGCGGGGCACGCCGTTGCCACTCGTTACACCGTCATCGCCGCGCCGCGCTGTCCCTCCCCTTGCCGCGCGCCGACAAAAAGCCCTGACACGCTGGATCATGCGATAACTCGAACGGCCGAATGCTTCTCTCTCTCTCTTTTTCTCTCTCACACACACAGATACATATTTCCGATTTTATTTAAATTTCTATTATTATTACGAAAATTGTAAAATGCTATGAGACTTTTTTGTTCAATTTACTGCGCTCCTCACAAGCGCTTATATATAGTACTCTGCGACATTCTGTATACATACAATAAAAAGGATATTTGCATATAACTTTCCACAAATTACAATTTATGTACGACGTTTATTAAATCGATATAATCAAAAACTAACAATATAAAATGTATTATGCAAATTGTTTGATGTAATATCGTATATTCATAAAATTTATAAGTAATATTTATAAATATTTTCACAATATATTTTTATTATATATATAAAGAGACATAGCTAATGAGAGCAATGATAGAATTGTATTTAAATATGTATGCAATAAAGACAGATCTATACTCTAAAATCGTTGCTTGTGCGAGACGATAGAGCAGTAAAAATGCAACATATTTTTTGTTTCAATATAAATACAATTAAACACAATACAAAAAAAACTTGTATTTCACATTGCTCTTTTTAAAATATGTATGTCTTTCTACTCTAGATAATACTGTCGGTAACATAACTATAAGTGTTGGTAATGTACCGACGCTTTTAGTTATGTTAAAATGAGGGCGCCTACTCGTCGGAGTTCGGCCGCGACTCCGGCATCCTCTTAAAATAAGAATATGTATTACTAAAATAAATTAAATTTTGGTAATTATTTGTACAATTTGATGAAAATTGGGCCAGGTACACATACACATTACAACCAACAACATATTTTATATATGGAAGTAATGTACTATATTAAGATCATTTTTTGTTATTTGTTTTTAATATTTTTTATCTGAGTTAAAATGTTTATTAAAATTGAATAATATCCATTTCTTGAGTTTTTGACCGAATATACTAGAAATAAAATCACAGAAGCAGCATTTAATTTTTGCACAATAACTTTTTTTATCTATCTAACCTATAAATTTAATAGTTTCAGTATGTTCTTCACACAGGGTGTCTAGTGTTCAATATTTTTTCTCATGAATTTGAAATTTTTTTTAAAAACAAGTGTAAACTTCATCCTGGCTCATAGTGCGCTAATTTTCTGTTTTTACTGAAAATCTGTTTATCTATAGTAGTGTTCGGTAATTTATATTTTCATTTTACCAGCAAATAAAATGAGTACTTCTTTTAATATTAAGTAATTGAGTCTTATTTAAATTTTATTTGTTTCTAGATAAAAATAGTTCAAAGATTTTTTATTTAATTCATTTAATTGACTTACAATATAGCGATATATGAAAATTATGTATTTTGAAAAAAGTAATATTCTAAAAAATCGTTTAACAAAAAATAATTCTTGGCTCTGGAAAACTTGAACAAGACAGGAAATTTTTTTTTCCGAGTCTGCTAGACATCCTATCACAGTTCTCGTCAATATATTTTTTTTATATATTTTTTAGGCACATTTTCTACATTATCTAGCACTATTGTCTAGCATATTTTCTGCTGTTCTCTAGCATCACTTGTTTTATGTTCTTTGTCACTTTCAATCATAATATTGTTAGCATTGACTATTTTATTACAATTATTATAAATATACTGTACTGCTGCAGTAAATTTCTAATGATTCTATCTATTATGATTACTGTAATAGTTCTGATCTTGTTCGAAATCTAGTCAGACACATTCATTTAAGACAGGCATGGCCAACCTTTTTCGATTCGCGGGCCACATTCAAACTTTTGAAACTTTCCGCGGACCGTACTCAAACTCAAGATCAATTATAACAAAAAAACTAATGGAGCAATGCAGACAGACCGACAGACGACGAATAAGCTAACAAAAGACAATCTCGCGATAACGACGTTGCCGCGAGATCGTATTTTGTTACATATTGTGATGTGCACTTACCGCAGTTATTGTTTATCGTTGGTCATATGAGTATTACTTGCACGCGTGTTATAGAAATTAAACGTCATGCTTCCTAATAAAAAGCGTAAAGTAGACAAAGAGTGTCGAAAGTTTAATAGTGATTGGAGCTTTAATTATTTTTTCATCGAATATAATAGCAAAGCACTATGCTTAATATGCAGAGAATCAGTTGCAGTTTTCAAAGAAACGAACGTGAAACATTATTATGAAACTAAGCATAAAGAAGAAAAATATGCAAATCTTACTGGAAAATTTCGAACTGCACAACTGGAATTACTGAAGAAAAAGTTTGCCGGTGAAAATGTTAGCAATTTGTTTCAAAAACAAATTCAAGGAAAAGGTAGATTTAAATTAAAAAATAGTTTATTAATATTTAATAAATTATTTTTTAAATTATTTGATTGGAGAAACTGATATTTCTGTTTAGATTGCATTATTCGCGCGAGTTACAAAATAGCCAACTTAATTGCCCGTGAAAACATGACGTTCAGTGATGGCGAATTTGTGAAAAAATGCATCGTAGCAGCCATTGAAGAACTGATTCCAGAAAAAGTGTCAGTTTGTAAAGAGATCAGTTTGTCGCGACAAACAGTCACGAGGCGAATCACGGATATTGGAAATGACGTCTTTAATCAGCTGCAACACGAAGTAAAACGTTTTCGATATTTTTCTTTAGCCATGGATGAAAGTAATGATGTCACAGACACGGCTCAATTGTTGATATTTGTTCGCGGAATCGATGATAATTTTAATGTCACTGAAGAACTCGCATCATTAGAAAGTATGCATGGCCAAACGACGGGAAAAGATATTTTTGAAAGAGTTGTGGCTTGTGTCGAAAATCTTGGATTGAATTGGGCAGCTTTGTGTGGAATAACAACCGATGGTGCGCCTAATATGGTAGGTCAGAATGTCGGATTGGTTGGTCGAATCAACAAGTTTATGAAGTCGAAAGAATTAGAAGCCCCAATTGCAATTCATTGCATTATACACCTGCAGTCATTATGCAGCAAAACAATGGACTTGAATCACGTTATGAAAGTTGTTACAACTACTATCAACTTTATTCGATCGCGTGGACTTAATCACCGATTATTTCAAAATTTCCTTAACGAAATTGAAAGTGAGTTTGGCGACGTGATTTATCATAACCAAGTTCATTGGTTAATCCGGGCAAAAGTTTTGAAAAGATTCTACAATTTGAAAGAAGAAATTGGAATGTTCATGATCGAGAAAGAAAACCCGGTAACAGAATTGAAGGATGAGAACTGGTTGTGAGATATTTTGCTTTTTTAATCGATATATCTGACCATCTGAATTTTTTGAACTTGAAATTACAAGAGCACGGTAAATTAATATTCCAACTTTTGAACGATATCACAGCCTTCGAAATAAAATTGAAGCTCTTCATTAAACAGATTGGAGAAGGAAATTTTAGTCATTTTAATGTGTGCTACGAATTAAAAAAAAAACTATTGTGTCAGCACCAACGCAGAATTTCATGAATTTTTTGGAAAATCTGCAAGAAGAATTTCGTAAACGTTTTAGCAACATTAAACAACATGAGATATTATTCAAAATTATTGAAAATCCTTTTCAAATTGATGAAAATGAAATTCCAGAGGAGTACCAGTTAGAAGTCATCGATTTAAAAACGAATTCTAGTTTTCGCGATTTGTATCGAGAAAGTACTTGTATGCGATTACGCTTGTATATCGCTGTATGGATACGCGAGCACGAACGCCGAAACCGCCCAGCGCTGAGCGCGGAATGTACGTTACGCGAATCCGTAAATTCGCTGTAGGACAGAGGGAAGTTGAAGAAAGTCTGAAAAGAGCACTTAATTTCGCGGAACCTTCCGTTTATTTAATTAACACAATTTAAAGAGAACGATAACACAATTTAAGGAAAACGCTACACAATGAGTTTCGTTTACGTGTGAGTGAATGATCACGCACTGCTGATTTCCCGACGGGAAAAGTAATAGTAAGTGAACGAGAGCGCGTAAACTCTTGTGGCGGCCACAGCACTGTTGACTTTGATTAGTCCTGAGCACACCTTACACCGAAATAACAAGAATTCCGCGATGCGGCAACTAGGCGAGGAAGCGCTGCAGATAAAGAATCTTGCAGCAAGAAGCTCGATGTGTGCGCTACGATGTGGCCGTCGCAAGACTGGCTAAATATCGGAAGCGAAATCGGCCGCGAGCCCTTCACGAATGTGTCGAATAATAACCGAAGAAACAATTGAAGGAAGATTGATCGCTCGGGGATCGCGTAGTCCGGGTAAATTTCAACGCGTCAGAGAGAGCGCGCACCAAAATACTCGGATCTCTCTCTCTCTCATCCTCACGGCCGTTGCGATTTGTAAACGCGTCGCGCGAGCCGAATAAGACCGTTCGCAACGAATTTCGAACATACCGCCCGCCTTGAAACGTAGTTTCAAAATTATTAACATAGACACGAGATGAATCTGAGGATGTGAAGCGGAGACGTGAGGGGAGAGAGCGAAATACGATTATAGCTAACCGGGGGGAGTAAGTGACCTTTACTTATGTCGGAAATAGGCTGCTCGCTTTGACAAAATAAGAATAAAAGAAATTAATTAAACAATACGCTCGTCCCACAGCGCGATCGCAACCGCAGGTCGGTGGCGGTTGTGAGAGGGAGGAGCGACACCACTGTCAATTACCCGTATTGGGAGAGTCGACCGGAAGGAGACAAAGTTTTCCAATCGGACGGACGTATTCGGAGATGGCGGTTTTTACCGTGACCACTCGCGGGAGGCCGTCAGGTCTTGGATGTAGACGAGTGATGCGTCCAAGCTCCCATTTACAGGGGGGGAGAAGAGGATTGCGCAAAAGTACCAGTTTCCCCGCAGTAACGGCGGATTTTAATCTGCGCCATTTGTTTCGTTGTTGGAGCGTGTTAACGTAGTCGTTGGACCACAACTTCCAGAAACGCTCAGCTATTCTGTCGCACCATCTGCCAGCGCGAGAAGCGACTCTCCTTGAGATCGAGAATAGACGGCTCGGGAGTAACCGTTATCGAGGCACCAATGAGAAAATGTTCAGGAGTTAAATATTGATAGTCGTCGTAGGAATCGGATAGAGGTGCAATCGGGCGAGAGTTGAGACACGCTTCAATCTGGCAGAGAAGGGTAGTCAGCTCTTCGAATGATAGCGTGTTGTTGCCGAGAACGCGCGCCAAGTGATGTTTGACACTTTTCACGCCAGCTTCCCACAAGCCGCCGAAGTGGGGTGAGGAGGGAGGAATGAACTCCCATTTAATGTTATCATTGGCGGTGCGGTTCAAAAACGTGGGATCCCGAAGGGCAGCTCGGTATGCGGATGATAACTCGATCGGCGCCCACAAATGTAGTCCCGTTGTCCGAATAGATGGACTGAGGTAGTCCTCGTCGAGAACTAAAACGATTGAATGCGCTAATGAATGCGGCAGTTGAATAATTGCCGACTAGCTCCAGGTGAATGGCTCGAGTGGCTAAGCAGATAAACAGGGCAATGTATGCCTTTTGCGATTTGATACCTTGTCCCGCCAAAGCTCGAACTTTGATTGGACCGGCGCAGTCAACGCCACAATGAGCGAAGCTTCTTGGGGGAGGTGACACTCGCACGGAAGGGAGATCTCCCATTAATTGAGTGGGAACTGATGCTCGCTCTCGTACGCAAGGAACACACGAGTGAATGATAGATTTTACCAGACTACGGGCGCGGAGGACCTAGTACTCCTTTCGTAAAGCACAGAGAGTGAGCTGATTTCCGCCGTACAACATTTTTCTGTGAAAATGAGACGCGATTAATCGCGACACTGGATGGGGAGCGAGCAATACAGGATGGCGTATATCATAAGGGAGAGGGGCGTGGCGGAGGCGCTCCCCTACTCTTAATACACCAGCTTTGTCCAAAAATGGATTTAATGAAGCGATTGAGCTTTTGGGTGCAATGCCGCGACCTGCACGTAGTGCTATAATTTCGTCAGGGAATGACTCCGTCTGAATGTGCTTAAGCCAACAGGTTTTCGCTAGTGAGCACTCACAAAGTGGACGAGAGGGAAATGGCTTTCACATTAACCGAGGCAGGGCTGCGCTTCGGATCGCGACAGGCGTTTAAAAACTTGTATAAGTACACCGTAACGTTTATTAATTTTAGCCACGATGAGAATCGCGTCGCAATGTCCCATCGCTCAGGAGGCGCAGATGCGTGGTGCGCGTGTTTTTTTTCTTCACTGGGAGGTTCGCTTGGAAGTGGCTCGGCCTCTAATGGCCATTCGGTCGACGGTAAAATTAGCCATGATGGACCGTTCCACCACAAGTGATGTTCAAGTAGCTCATCACCATAAAGGCCTCGCGACGCGCAGTCGGCGGGATTGCACGTTGTTGGCACGTACCGCCAAGTAGCATCCGGCACATTAGAGTGAATTTTTGCGACACGATTCGCCACGGAGGTGGTCCATCGTGAGGGATGTGACCGAAGCCAAGTCAAGACGATGGTAGAATCCGTCCAGCAAATACATGGCACGGATTGAAGTTCGAGCGAGTCTCGAACGAAAACTAATAAACAAGAGAGAATGAGCGCTGCCGACAATTCGAGGCGAGGGACTGTAAGCGGGGTGATCGGACCGACTCTTGATTTTCCCGCAAGGAGTGAAACAGTGATATTGCCCGCCGGAGTAATCGTTCGTAAATAAACGACCGCAGCGTAGGCACGCGTTGATGCATCGGCGAAGCCGTGCAGCTCGAGTCGGGACTCTGGCTGAGTTCCGGTCCACCGAGCGAGCAAAATTTGGTTGAAGTGCGGCAACTTAGAATAGAGAAGTTGCCACCTTGCTAAAATGGACTCAGGGACTTGTTCATCCCAATCAATCTGTAAGCGCCACAACTGCTGCATAACAATTTTTGCAGACTGTAGCCGGAGTGATCCAGCCGAGGGGGTCATATAATCTAGCAATAACGGAAAGAATTGCACGTTTGCTATTCGGGACTGTTTTTTCGAGAACGACCTTAAATTGAAAAACGTCGCGCGCCGGATTCCATTCGATTCCGAGCACCTTGACCTTTTCGTCACCGGCAATTGCTTTACTGCAAGCTAAGCCGTGATCCGACGGATCGAGATCGGCTAGTAAAGAGGGCGAATTGCTCGCCCATTTGCGCAATTTAAATTCCCGCGCCGAAGTAGAGAGATGAGTTGATCGCGAGATTTGGCGCAACGACTCGATTTCATTGTCCCCGAAAAGTACGTCGTCAACGTAAATTTGTCTGCGAATAATTGAAGCAGTTAAAGGAAACTGATCGCCCTCATCGTCAACCAAACATTTTAAGACGCGTAAAGCTAAGAAGGGCGCGCACGTCATCCCATAAGTAACGGTCAATAATTGGTAGTCGCATGGAACGTCACTTGACTCCGGTTGCCACCGAATCCGCTGATAATCGAGATCGCGCTGGTCGATCAAAATTTGCCGGAACATCTTACCGATATCAGCGGTGTACACGAATCGAAATTGTCGCCATTGTAATAAAATCGAAAACAATTCCGTTTGTAGCTTAGGTCCGGCTAATAGGTGGTCGTTTAACGTTGTGCCGTTGGACGTAATACATGAAGCATTAAAAACGACGCGTAAGTGAGTTGTGGCACTATCTGCGCGAAACACCGGATGATGCGGAAGATACACTGATTGAATTCCCGAGCTGAGGGGCTCCGCAACCGGACGCATATGCCCGACTTTCGTATTCGCTCATGAATTTTTGATATTCGAGTTTTAATTCCGGTTGTGACGAGAAACGACGTAACAGAGATTGCAGCATGCGCTCGGCAGATTGTCGCGATTGTCCGATATCAATCGGAGGTGGATTTTTGAAGGGCAGGCGAACAATATATCGCCCACTTGCGTCACGAGAGTGGGTGACATGAAAATGAGTCTCGCACTGCTCGTTTTGAGGCGAGAGAATTGGACAGGATGGGAGGTCCTCATACTCCCAGAATTTCTGAATATCCTCAGAAAGAGTGTGTATAGATGTGCAGTGGTGCACCGCAACGTGAAGAGAGGATCGGTCTGTCTCCGCGTGGAGAGGACCGGAAATAATCCACCCGAAGATGGACCGTTGAGCAATAGGGTGACCGGGTTTGCCTTTCAGGACGCCGTCTAATATGAGATCGTAAAGATCAGCGCCTATAAGAATTTGAACGGGATCAGAACTCATTGGATCAGGATCCGCCCATTCTAAATGAGAGAGATGAGAGAGCGCCGAACTATCGGATATTCGTTTGGGAGAGTAGGAGGTTAATGAAGGAAGGATCAGAGCGGCCGTTGAAAATGACGGAGTCGCGGAATTAACGGGAGAGATTTTGATATGTGCGGCATGTCGCACCGTGCCGACTTGAGTACCCCCCACTGCGAAAACCGAAATAGGCATTCGAATCCTTTTTGGTCGCAAAGTCTGAGCCAAACTTTCAGAAATGAAAGTAGCCTCCGAGCCCTGATCAAGCAGAGCGCGCACGACTACGGAACAGCCGGAAGCTGTTTCTAATTTAACACGAGCGGTAGCAAGAAGGCCTTGCGGTCGCGAACACGTAGTCGTAGAAGCGACCAAAGAATTAACTTCAATGGAGGTTGAAGCTGTCTGAGTCGTCTCTTTCGCTTGAGAGGTCGCGGGTTTTGATTCAGAATCCGAATCGACGTGTAGCATCGAGTGATGCCTTTTACTGCAAGATCGGCAAGAATACTTGCTTTTGCAGTCCTGAACCGAATGAGAAGCGCTTAAGCAATTAAAGCAGCGCTTAAAGTTCTTGACAGTTTCACGGCGTTAAGTCGGATTCTGAGTCACAAATTTTGTACATGTATTAAGAAAATGACGAGCCTTGCACAAGGGACAGGCCGACAACACAGTAGCGGAAGCAGTCGCGACAGTAATGCGAGACGAACCGGGAGGTTTTGAATTTTTAACGGCCGAACTCGAAGAACATTCCTCAAGCGCGCGAATTCGATGCGCCATAAATTTATTTAATTCCTCGAACGTTGGCGGAATGTCGCTTGTTTTAAGATGCCACGCCTTCCGGAAAACGGAATCTAGTTTTTGTGTACACAAATGAACAAGAAAATCGTTCCAAAGTTCGCTTGGAGAGCGATCTAAATTCTTTAGTGAAGAGACAGTGATATTAATCTTATCGAACAAAGATTGACGGTCAGAAGCAGACTCTCTTTGTTTATCACAGACAATCTGAGCAACGTCGAGAAATGAGAAGTCAAAAGCCTCTTTTTGTTTTCGAATCGCGTGACGAGTGCGCTCCAGGCAATCGGAAGATTATCCGCGGTGATCGCGATGCTACTAATTGTATCGAGAGCTCGGCCCTTTAGCGACGATGCAAGATAATGCATGCGCGCGAAATCCGATAACGATTTGTTTTTAATGATCAGCGCGGTAAATCGATCGCGAAAATTCTCCCATTCAGAATAATTCCCGTCGAACGGTGGTAATTTGATCTGGGGGAGGTGCGAGGGAGGAAGCGCGGACGCGTCTGTATGCACGACAGTTGTGTCAAAAGACAGATTGCAGCTCACGACAGGCTCCAATTCCTCGAGGCACTCAGTCATGTACTCCCAGGTCGTCTGGTAGGTCTCCTCGGTGGCCTCGTAGTAGCTCTCCTTGAAATAGTCCATTGTAGATCGAGATGCCGCTGGCACGGACTTGAGAAGAAGAACATGCCCGTCCTGGTAGTTCATCCAGTTGTCCTTGAGGGCAGCGGTCCGAGTGCGAATTTTTGCCGCAGTGAGATTTGCTTTACCTACTTTCTTGAAGTTCTCGAGCGTTCGCTCGATTGAGCGCTGCAAAAGCATTTGCTTTGTGAGAACGTCGCTCATTGTACCGCGCTTAAAATGTTAAACACGAGGTCCCAATGTCATACACACATACTCACGATCCGGCTCGAAGGACCAGCAATTTGTATGCGATTACGCTCGTATATCGCTGTATGGATTCGCGAGCACGAACGCCGGAACCGCCGAGCGCTGAGCGCGGAATGTACGTTACGCGAATCCGTAAATTCGCTGTAGGACAGAGGGAAGTTGAAAAGAAAGTCTGAAAAGAGTTTACTTAATTTCGCGGAACCTTCCGTTTATTTAATTAACACAATTTAAAGAGAACGATAACACAATTTAAGGAAAACGCTACACAATTTATAGAAAACGCTACACAATGAGTTTCGTTTACGTGTGAGTGAATGATCACGCACTGCTGATTTCCCGACGGGAAAAGTAATAGTAAGTGAACGAGAGCGCGTAAACTCTTGTGGCGGCCACAGCACTGTTGACTTTGATTAGTCCTGATTAGCATACCTTACACCGAAATAACAAGAATTCCGCGATGCGGCAACTAGGCGAGGAAGCGCTGCAGATAAAGAATCTTGCAGCAAGAAGCTCGATGTGTGCGCTACGATGTGGCCGTCGCAAGACAGGCTAAATATCGGAAGCGAAATCAGCCTTCACGAATGTGTCGAATAATAACCGAAGAAACAATTGAAGGAAGATTGATCGCTCGGGGATCGCGTAGTCCGGGTAAATTTCAACGCGTCAGAGAGAGCGCGCACCAAAATACTCGGATCTCTCTCTCTCTCATCCTCACGGCCGTTGCGATTTGTAAACGCGTCGCGCGAGCCGAATAAGACCGTTCGCAACGAATTTCGAACAGTACTCTAATAGAATTTTACAATATTCTGGACAGCAAAAATTTTCTAAAAATTAAAAAATTAGCCCAGCGAATGCTTACTTTGTTTGGTTCGACGTTCCTTTGCGAACACACGTTTTCTCGGATGAAGCAAACAAAATCTTCGCAACGATCACGTTTAACTGATGCAAATCTACATTCTTTGTTGTGAGTTGCAGTAACGAATTTCTCACCAAATATATCAAAAATGGTAGAAGAAATTCAGAAACAAATTTCACAATAAATTTTATATGTATTCATTGAATTTAAACTGTTATTTTTAATTTTTTTATATGTAATCTTAAAAATATTAAAACTTTTTATTTGTTACAAAAAAATATTAATAATACAGTTTTTTATTAATATAGAAATACTGTTTTTAATGTTAAATAACGTTTTTAATGTTAAATAATGTTTAAATTTTAATAAAAATAATTTTATATATAGTTGTATTTCTTTAATTATTTATTTTTTAAAATATTGTCACGGGCCGGATGAAACTGCTCCGCGGGCCGTAGGTTGGCCATGCCTTTAAGATTTCAATAATTGTCTCGTCCAAAAAAAGGGGGCAATTCAAGGAAAATAGTCGCGCGACAAGCGAGTCGGGGGCCTTTAGCCCGACCGTCTATGCGACATCCCTGGCGCTCAATTCGAGGCAGCCCGGGAGCGACATATCGAAAAGTCAGCGCGATTCAAAACAACACGTGTCCTTCTCAAAAAATCCGATACCAACCAACAAAGAATCCGTTAAAATTCGATCGTTGTTCCGTATATCGAACAGTTCTTAAAACATCTGGATCTTTCGAGAAGGACGCGAGTATAAATTGCCGCGGCCGCCGAGCACCCGCGCTCTTGTCGAAAAGTCTCCGGCGCGCTTACATCGTACATCGTATCTTCAAAATTTAATTCGTTGCTCGCGGAATAAAGATCCGTTCATTAGTTATTCGCTCAAAATAATTAAATCTCTTTTTTTGTATATTAAGTGTAAAATATTTTTGTACTGTGAATTGTGGATTATAATAAAAGTAGACAAAACTGTACATTAAACGTAGCTCAATAAGAAGACATATCGCTTTCCTCCGACGGGCAAATTTTCTTACGCGCCGCGCTCATTTCCCGGTCATTGCTCTTGCTCTATCACAAACATTTGTTGGTCCTTCGAGCCAGATCGCTTGTCCGGTGCCGTGCAGTGGAGTGAGTGACCGTGCCTTCCAGTGACCGTCTGTGCTGCTCCTGATAGTGTCACCTGGAAGAAGAGTCATGCCTAAAGAAGGTGAAAGTCTTCTGCGTACTCAGTACAAACTTCACGGGCGAATAGCCCGAGCGTACGAAAACCTGCGGAAGTCGGGCGCCGCTAACATGACCATCGGGCTGGTGGAGGCGCGCTTACACGCGCTCGAGTCAAATTGATCAAAGTTCGAGACCAATCATGGGAGGCTGGCTACTGGGAAGTCTTCGAAAAGCACGAATATTTCCGAGAGAACTTCTTGGCAACCGTGGAGGAGACTTATCTCGACCAGAGGGGGTACTCTTGGAGGAGTTGTGTAAGGCCAAGGCAGCCGTTCTCCAGGTCGCTCCTGCTGCCGCTCCCTTGGACGTGTCCCTGTCGTCGTCCACCCACCGAACGACCTTGCCGAGGATACAATTGCCGCCGTTTTCTGGGCTCTACCAGGACTGGCCTCCTTCCGGAACATCTTCAACTCGATCATCGGCCAGGACACCGTCATCTCCCCGGTGGAAAAACTCTACTTGAGGACTTGCCTGAAAGGAGAAGCAGCACTGTTAATAGGGGACCTGCCAGTTACCGGCGAGAACTTTGCCCGAGCGTGGACGGAGCTTACCCGCCACTACGAGAATAAACGACTTCTGGTTCGCTCGTATCTTGCCCGCTTTTCTTCTCTTCCGGCCTTAAAGGGTGAGTCCGCTTCCGATTTACGCAAATTATTACACGGGGTAATTAACACGGTCAGTTCGCTGGAAGGCATTGGCCGTCCGATCACGAACAGCGAGGACTATTTCGTTCACTCCATAGTTGAACGACTCGATCCTCGGTCGCGCCGGGAGTGGGAACACTCTATCAAGGGTACGACGGAGCCGCCGTCGTTCCCCCTCGTTGAGTGCCTTCCTCGACGAAAGGTTACAGACTCTCGAGGCTCTTCAACCCTCGAAGGTCGCGCCGGAGTCCGTATCACCGAAACCACTGATCTCTATACTAAATGGATAGACTATATCCTTTGAAAGCACTCCGAATTGAAACTCACTCAGCGCCTCGGAATGTTCAATAAAGTACTAAACATTGGCATGGCGCTGCGCTGTCGATAAAGATGAATAGGTGGTTATTTAACCGAGTGCAGTCTGATAATTAAATTATTATTTTCAATTCCATAAACAAAATAAAATATAAAATAAAATAGAAAATTCTTAATTTGTAGTCATAAGTTCAAATATAAAATCATAAAAATAATTATTTTACAACAAACAAATAATAATTTGAAGAGAAATCTTTATATTTAAATTCTCTAAAATGTAAATTTATATTTAAATTAAACTCGTTTATATTTAATTAAATTGAAAATTAACAGTACTAATTAAATTAGAATAAAATTAATTAAATTAATTATTAAATATATTCTAAGTATAAAATTACCTCATTATGTGTATATACATATATAGATTAATTACAAAATTATATTTATTACATAATTATATTTATTACAATTTAGTAGTTTAGTAGTAATTCTCACGAAGTGAGAAATATTCATTGTCTGCAGATGCAAAATTGAACATTATTCCTTTTTCGTATACTGCACTTGTCGTCTATCTAACTCCAGTAGTATATGTATTGCATGACAACCTTTCAAATAATGTGTTAAATGCTGTGCAAATAAATAATACATGAATTACATAAACGTTTTTATTAAATGATATATTTTAGTATTAGGATTTTATATAACACATGTATAGTAATAGATAGAAGCAACATATTTACAAGTAATAAAAAACAAAACATATTTTATGACATGCAAAAAAAACACAGTTAGACATATTTAAAAACTATATATAAATAAAACAAATTTTGTAACATGCAAAAAACACGGTCATCGGTCATTTAAATATTTGTGTTAAATAGAGAAAATGTTATATTTTTAGTGAAAGTTTATAGTAAAAAAGAAAAAAATAATGATTATTGATGAGCCCATACAATCTGTCGCGTTAAGAAATGTTGAATGTTTGTACCAGTTATAGAAAGTGCTAAATTTTTGATAGCAGCATACATACGAATCTCAATGTAATGCATCAGAATATGTTTTATAAGTATGTACATGTAATTGATACAAGTATCTGACATAAACGTATCATGAAAATGTTCTTCGAGCTCAGGAAAATATTTTTTTTTGACAGTAGCAGTTTCTTGTATGCTGTATTAGCTAATACAGCTGGAAAATTTGTTTCAATTGATGGTTTGCCCATGTTACAATTACATGCTTTTCTGAACATCTGCTCAGCAACGATACAAATAATAACGACACTTTCTGAAGGCACTATTAAACCACCACGATTTTTAGCAATAATAAGAGCTAAAGCATTTTGAGAATTAACGATATTATTTTTGCATGTAACACATGACAACACTTTACAACCTGCTATACATTCAGCACATTCGACTGTATTTGGCAACTTTCTAACTACATATCCTGCTATATATCCGATTGTTTGTGTGGCAAACTCAGAAAGATTATTTGGAACAACCCAAGCAAAATGTAAAAATTGTTTTAAATCATCAACGGTGTTTTGAGAAAAGTTAGATTTATTACTGTCCAAACCATATTTTTGCTTGATTCTAAGATTTTCCACGGCATTATATATAGTTGGATCATATCTATCAATTGTCGCTATCTTTTTTTTTGTAGAAACAGAAACATTCAAAATTTTTGTTTTATCCATTAGTTGCGTATTACCTGTACTAACTTGTACATCATGACGAATTAATAGTCTCTTATATGCAGAGATGAATTGTGCTACAGTTGGATTTGGGCACCAGCCACTTCTGGCTCTTATAGCAGCAAATAGTAATTCGATATGATCTTGACTTAATCTGTATGTTAATAACATTTTCAATGGTCCATTTACCGGTTTTACATAATGATCAAATATAGCAATTGAAGATAAAACAGCTGTATAGAATTCTATAAATCCCATCTTTCTTGAGCATGAATAAATTGGCTTATGATCGAACAGTTTCAATCTACTGAGATAATTGATTGCGCTTAACACTTTTGGACGCCAAATATATTCATTTTCTGATTTTAATGGACTTTTAAAACCCTTACCCCAAGGATTACGTACATTTAAAAAGTCAAAAACATAATCAACACAACGAATAAATTGCACTGTTGCTTCACAGCCTTTGAATTCAGGTAAACGCAAAACCTTTCAGCAAAACTCAATCGCGTCTGCAACACTAGCACTTAATGTTTGTGCAGCTAAGAATACTTTCATTATCATTTTCTTATAATCAATATGTATTGTACGCAATTTATTGCCTAAACGCAATCCTTCGTCTTGCTGAAGTAATGCCAATGCTTTTATATATCTCCATTCAATCCTATTATTATCACCATCAAGAATCACTGATAAGTCAGCTAAAGCATTTCGTATATTTTTAAGATTGTGACATAGATCTATAATAACGTGTATATCAGGTTGGTCTTTAACAGGATGAGGAAAACGTGGTTTCACGTTCTTCATTTCCATACTTGCTCCTAAACGTTTAACTGCTGCAAAATGTTCAGCAGGACCGTCTAACGTTAATGAAGTAATTTTTACACCAACTTCATGCAATCGCATAAGAGCATCATTTATCAAATTAGCTTTAGTTTCCGCAGACAAACCATTAATTAAAAAAAAGCTATAGGTAACTTCCAAGTGTCATTCAAAGCCACAACCAACATCACCAAAGCGTTTTTTGCCTCGGGCAAGTCACTTGTACCTTCAGTACCAACACCAATGTCAACATATTCACGCATTTTTCCATCTCCACTTCTTTGAAATCCTTTTTTAATGCCCATTTCGTCCATAACTAATGCACAAATAAGACATTTATTCTGTTTTTTATACTCTTCATTTTTTAATTTTAAGGTGTTAAAACACTTCTCAGAAGAACCAGGTTCAGCATCAATAGTGTTATACCATGAACGAATAGCACTAGGATGAGGAAGTGCCAGTTGAAACATTTTACGGACATAGTTATAGGCCACAGGTGAATATAAAAATGAAGAGTAAGAGCAAAATATCTTAAATGTGGTGGATATTTCGCTTTTGTCAGTGCTTTCTGTGCTACGTTTTTATGCATACGTTTAAAAAGCAGGAATATCTTCAGGATCTCTCAGGAATCTGCAGGAATATCTTCAAACTCTTTCAAAATATACATACCATCATGAAAAAGATGATGAGTTTTCCGTAGTTCTTCAAATTACTGATTTTTTTTAGCTCGTTCTTCTTTCTTATTCAATAGTTTATTTTTAGTGCGCAATTTCTTAATTGTTAGGAGAGCAGCATTGAATTTCTTTTTCATAGTATCCAAAGATTTCACGTACATATGATCGTGATTCACATTTATAGATGTTTCGTTTTCTAAAATAAATTTATTTACGTTTAGTCAATGTAGAAACTCTTAGAATTACAATATAAATATTAAATATAGCATAATTTTCATATCATTAATTTAGAAAATTTAATCTTTATTTATTACTTTATTTATTTCTTTATTTAGGAATGAGAATAAATTACAATCGCAAGCTCCTTATTTATTGCTACAGCAATGAGATGCAGAATAGACTAGCAAATGAAATAATTGTTTAATAAATTTTACCTTTATTTTCTCTCTGCATATTAGTTAGGTGATCTGTTGATGGTCTGACATTATTTGTTTCTTGTGAGACATTCTCATCCTCATCAAATTTTCTCCCTTAAATTCAATGTTATATTATTATATATTAGTTTGTTTTACTAATCGTTTAAATTAATTTGTTTAACAAAATTATCGCTTATATAGATCTACTTTTTTCTACGTATTTCATATAATATAATAATAGCAATAATATAATATAATAGTAGTAATATATATGTGTAAAATCGTACGTTTATTTAAATGGTTGATATGTTCTAGCTCTGAAAATTCTTGTAACGGTGGTGATATATTCTCCTTTTCATGATCAAAAATAGTCGGGATACTACCTTTCCTTAATCTAGGTAATTTATCACGAAAGTCAATGCATTCTTTCGAGAAATGTTCTAAACATAATGAACTATAATATTTCGGCATCCAATTTATTCGACCCATATTCCTTACCCATTGCAATTTTATTTTTTCATCTGTAGGAAATCTAGTAAATTCAGAAATGTAAATAAACATTTGTAAAATAAAAATAAAGCTAATCTCTAAAAATGTTGTAATACTTACCTATGAAAAGATAATTCTTTCCATTCAGTTTTTGTTTTTTTACAATATTCACATTTTATAATTTTATATAATATAAGGCCCTGCGCACAATAGAGAAAATATTAGGAATAAATATTAAATATTAAGATTTTAAAATATTAAAATCGAAAAAACTGATATAAAAATATAAATTCAAGTATGAAGGGTTCTTACTTAACTTATTTCCCTTACTAGTCCTTAATTATACCCAAATTTGTATTTTTATATAAGTTTCCGATTTTATTATTTTAAAATCTTAATATTAATCAAATAACACGAAACACAAAAAATTACTTATAGGTTATAAGACAGGATAAATATCCACTTGTTAAATCACTCTCATTATGTTACCAACAGAAACGCCGTAATGCAGCGTTTAGTACCTAATTGAACATTCCGAGGTGCTGAAGATTATATAGTCTATCCAGTTAGTATAAAGATCACTGACCGAAACCGAGCGCGAATTCAAGTCGGTCCGCGTGCGTGCAGCACGCTCGAAAAGTCGAAACCAAGCGTGGTCGTTGCTCCGGTTGTCATCAAGAGCATTACATTATGTTTTGCGACGGGTACAAGGCGAAGACTGCCGCCGAAAGAAAGCAGCATGTCGAAGCCGCTAACTTGTGCCTCAACTGTCTGGGCAAGCACGTAAGGAGCTCGCGGTCGCGAAAACAGCGCACACCACGCGTTATTCGCCGGAGACTCCCATCGCCGTTCTACTCGCGACAGCACGTGTTCGCGTCACGGATCGATACGGAGTTTCGCACGTCGCCCGTGCCCTGGTGGACCAGGGCTCCGAGTCCTCGCTGGTCTCCGAAGCTTTGGTGCAACGCTTGCGACTAGCCCGAACGCCTACATCCGTCGCAGTTTTCGGCGGGAAGCGAACCGGATGTGCCCGCGGTAAGATAGCCCTGAAGCTATCTCCTCTAGGAGGCGGAACGGGGATGACGGTCGCCGCACTGGTGTTCCCCCAACTCACCATCTACGACGATGGAATCAAGGCCGACACACGCGCGTGGAATCACCTCAGCGGGTTGGAGCTCGCTGACCCAGATTTTTTGAAGGCGGATCCCGTAGACATTTTGCTGGGTGCGGACGTGTTTGCTGCCATCTTGCAGGAGGGTCTGCGCAAGGGTGAACCTCATCAACCCATGGCGCAGAGAACCTCTCTCGGGTGGATTCTTTCCGGCGCCGTCGGCTCCGCGGCCGCTCCTCGCCGCGCTCTCACCGACGAATGCAACATCGAAGAGGATCTGTCGGCTTTCGTCCGGCAGTTCTGGCAGCAGGAGGAACTTCTTGTCAGAGATTTGTCTCCTAATCCTGAGGAACAGCGGTGCGAAGACTTCTTCCGCCAAACTCACACTCGCACGCCCGACGGTCGCTATGTGGTCCGCCTTCCGACAGTCAAGCCGCTACCTAACCTCGCAGCCACGCGGCGATCAGCTCTTCGGGTCCTCTTGAGCATCGAGAAGAGGTTCGCTCGAGAACCACGCCTGCAACAACTTTACAAGGACTTCATCGCGCACTCATAAATAATAACACGGTTCTCTGTAACACCGAAACTTTAATGGGCAACACACAAACACAAGCAATAACTCGCAAAGGTAATACAACGGCACGTAAATAGAAACACGTCCGCTCAGCTTGACAGCTGGCTCCAGATTCAAATGACGGCTGCTCCATCAACAATCCCTTGACAACGAGACCTTCTTCCTTTTTCAAGACAGACTCGACCGCGACTCAAACCAGGGACGTAACACTTGCCCTCCTCTTCGAAAGATTGTCGTCCCGACAATCACAAAATGGCAAGTTTCTTCAGGAATCTGGTCGAATTATAATTCCCGATGTGTCTCCATGTACTCCCTTGAACTGCTGTTCCAGGTTACCGAACTGCACACCTTCTTGGGACCAAACGACTCTATTGACTCCATAAATTTCCTCCAAAGACTAAAATCTTCAGGCAAGAGGGGGGGTATCTTCCCGTGGATCCTCCGTTCTCCCAAGAGAACTCCTCAGCCCCCTGCCTCGGCATTCGCCCGAAGACCCACGGCAAAACCACGGGTCAAAAACCGTGGGTGAGGCAGCCTTTATCCCTTCTGGTTATCGTCGTCTTTCTCTCTCCTTCCTTAATTTTTCTTTTTCCCTCGTTGTCAAATTCAAATGAAATTTTTCTGAAAAGAATTATGCAGCAGAAATGTAAACCTTTTTAAAATAATTCTAAATGAATAGTGGGCTCCGAAAAACTCCCTCAAAACAATCTTTGCCGCTCATGAGAAGTGGCCAACTTATCAGAATGAACTACTTTACATTTATGTTAATTCGATTTTCTAATTCCAAAGACAACGTCACTAAGTTTCTTAACTATTTTATAGGGTCCCTCCTAGTTACTTTGTAATTTGGGAGATTTTCCTCTTTCTCTACGAGGATTATAAAACCAAACATTCTGACCAACATCAAAATTAATTTTTCTAGCTCTCTGATCGTACCGAATTTTAGAACGAAGAGATTGAAGATTTAAATGTCGCCTAGCATCATTATGAACATCATTTAACTTTTTCCTTAATCTTTGAACATGATTCTCGGAAGAATCCTCCTCCCCTCTCTTTGGAGGGCTTCCTCGCAATAAATCTAATGGTAATCTTAAATCTCGAGCAAAATATAGCTCTGCAGGAGAGGCCCCCGTAGCCTCATGTTTTGAAGAACGATATGCTAACAAATACATGGAAATCCAATTATCCCAATCTTTTTGATCCTCTGAAATAAATTTAGCCAAATAATTCAGAATTGTTTGATGATGACGCTCAACCTGACCATCTGATTGCGGATGTAGGGCAGTCGTCCTAGTTTTCTTAATTCCTAGAAGACGCGTTATTCCTTGAAAAATACTCGATTCAAAATTCTTCCCTTGATCTGTGTGGATCTCTAATGAAACTCCATGACGAGAAATGACCTGTTTCACAAATACATCCGCTATCGTATTCGCTTTAATATTCTTTAATGGGAAAGCCTCAACCCATTTAGTGAAACAGTCGATGACTACTAATAAATATCGATTTCCAGCTGAGGTAATTGGAAGAGGACCAAGTATATCCATCTGTACCCTCTCGAAAGGAGAACTTGAATCATAAATTTGCAAAGGAGATTTTCCCTTTTCTGACGGACCTTTCTTTGCCACACAGATTCTGCAGGAACGACACCATTCTTCCACGTCACTTTTACAAGTAGCCCAGTAAAAACGTTTCCGAATTTTTTCTAACGTTTTGTTCACCCCAAAATGGCCACCAGATACAGAATCATGGGCTTCCTCCATTATTTGATTGATGAAATCCCTAGGAACGATTATCTGAAAAACTTCGGACTTAAAATTTGGAGATTCCCATTTCTTAAATAAGACTCCTTCCTTTAAAACTAACGCATCCCAATAAGACCAATAAATCTTTGCAGAAACATCTTGTTTAACTACTTGCCAACAGGGACGTTCTCCTAACTCCTTTCCTCGCAAAAACATTGAAATAGTGGAATCTTCTATTTGCCTTTTACGCCATTCTTCAAGATTATCTTCCCTCAAAATTATTCCGGCAACAGAACTCCTTTAGTTCCACTTTTGCACAATAAGCACAGCCTAATTCAGAACAAGGGCGCCTTGACAATCCATCAGCATTCTGATGTAGATGTCCCTTTCGATGGATAATCTCAAATTCATACTGCTGTAATCTCTCTAACCATCGGGCCAATTGTCCCTCCAAATCCTTGAAGGACATTAACCATTTAAGAGAAATATGATCCGTCCGAATTTTGAATCTTCTTCCATACAAATAATGGTGGAAAGATTTTAATGAAGCCACAATAGCTAATAACTCCCGACGTGTGATACAATAATTCCTTTCTGCTTTATTTAAGACTCGACTGAAGTAGGCGATAACTTTTTCCGTGCCATTCTGAACCTGTGACAAAACTGCTCCAACTCCGTGATTTGAAGCATCTGTATCCAAAACAAATTGTCCCTGTTCCTTGGGGAAGAATAAAATTGGTGAAGAAATCAATTTCTGTTTTAATTCCTGAAATGCTTTTTGACAAGAAGACCATTCGAATTTTACCTGATGCTCCGTAAGCGTAAACAGAGGTTTAGCTATTAAGGAGAAACCTTTAATAAACTTCCTGTAATAGGAACAAAATCCAAGGAAACTTCGAAGCTGCTTTCTATTCTGAGGAACAGGCCAATTCTTCACAGCGGAGATCTTCTCAGGATCCGTAGTGATGCCTCGTTCGGAGACAATATGTATCAAATATTTTACCTCCTTTCCAAACAGAGAACATTTTTGGGGATTAATTTTCAAGTTTGCTGTACGCAAACGAAAAAAAACCTTCCTAAGATTGGCCATCATTTCTTCAAATGTCTTGCTGAAAACAATGACTACGCAGATGAAAAACCGAAGTGCGCATGCGCAATGCGTCTGCGCATAGCAGAAATGCGAAAACCAATAGGAAACCGACCAAAATAGCAGCGCGTAGAAAATACAAACACACTGGATCGCCCAGATAGCGCTGTTGGTGGGGATAGCGAAGAGTGGGGAGGCCTATATAATGGGTTGCAGAGCTCATTCGTGAGCTTTTTCCCGGACGAGTTCGTTGAGAATTTTCGATAGATAGCTAGTAACGCGAGTATCGGAATTTCCATTAAAATAACGATAAGCGAAAGTTGTTCCGCGTACACGGTGATATAGTGTAAAATAAACATTTTATATTAAAGCGAGAAATAACTGTAATAATCCAAGTTCATTTATATTTTATTTTATTAAATATATTAGTTTAAATATATATTTGAACGGTAGCAGTTCTCATTTATCCAAGTGATTCCAAGATCCTCGATACCGGTAGTGATTAATCCATCCGGGAGTGATCTGAAAAGAAATATTTGTCAAACGAATATTTCCAAACAACGGTGACTTACCTGAGGAGGAATCCATAGCGGTGACGTCATCCTTCCAGCGTTGTCTAACGGCAAAGTCCATCGTCCAGCGGCGACCTGAAACAGAAAAGAAATATTAGAACGAGTGGAAATACGACGGAAATACGTCGTAAATTTCCGTCGTTGAAGCGCAGTCAGCGGCCATCTTGTAACCTGATACGGCGGCGTGACGCAGCAAAGAGAGGCCGGTGTCATATTCCAGGAACCTCGACTCGAGCATTGGGATTATCACAACCCAGAATCCTTGCTTGTTGGTGGATAAACAAGCTGGCGAACGTAATAACTAAAGGTAAGAGAATTACATCCTCGGATATTTTTACCCATTAATAAGTCGTCCGATCACAACCTAACCTAACACCTAGATTTTGTATAGAAAGAATATGTACTTGAAAAAAAAAACAAAAACAAAAAATGAACGTGTTCTAAAAAAAACAGAATTACAAGTAATTAACACGTACTGCAGTCATAACCTCCTCACTTTAGGTAAAATAAAGATAATTAAACGATTGTATTTGTTTGCAGGCAACGAAGTATGGCTATTGTGGTTTTATTTTACGAGGATCATGTGGAACAATATTAGACCATCACTGTTTTAGTCAGTATAACGAAAATCCCGACGTAAATATCATAAATGTTGACAACAATGCCGTGGTCACTATAAGGCCCGTTTTCACAATATATGGTTACCTGTAAAGTTAAAGTTACCAATAAATTCACTGTTTCATGATGTTTGGTTAGGACTTAATCATTGAGTTAACTTGGACATATTTTACCTATGCCTGAAGCTTGGGTTAACTAGAGATTTTGTAATATTTAACCTCAAATTTTTGAAAATGTGTGGATGTTTGGATTTATTATAGTGAAATACAAAATAAAAGTTTGAATTAAAAATGGACATAGACATTAATGCATATAGCAGTGATGAAGATTTTCAACCAAGACGAAGACAATTATTCAGACCAAGGATAAATTACTTTGAAGAATATGATCAACATGAATTTCATTATAGATTTAGATTAAAACCAAGAACGGTGGAAAGCATTTTGGAAGAAATTGAACATATTATTTCCCATCCCACAGATAGGTGAATATTTATTAATTTGTATATAAGCTTCTGTTTATGTAATTTTTTTATAATTTTATTTTTTTTAAGGAATTATTGTCTTACTGCAAATCAGCAGTTATTACTTGCATTAAATTTTTACGCAAATGGATCTTTTTTGAGAGTAGCGGGAGATTTTGGTGGAATTAGTATACCTACAGCTAGCCGAACAGTGGCAAGAGTTTCTAGAGCTATAGCTGCTTTACGCTCAAGATATATCAAAATGCCTGAAGGTGATGAAGCAACTGAAATAAAACAGGCCTTTTATAATATTGCTAGATTTCCAAGATGTATTGGGGCATTAGATTGTACCCACATCAAGATACAATCACCAGGTGGTCATAACGCTGAAATATTTCGAAATAGGAAGCAATTCTTTTCTCTAAATGTACAAACAGTTGCTGATCCATTTCTAAAAGTAAGAGATATAGTAGTACGATGGCCAGGATCTTGTCATGATAGTCACATATTTAGAAATTCTGCTTTATATACTTCTTTGGAAACTGGTCGGTTCGGAGAAGATGTGTTAGTAGGGGATAGTGACTATCCAGTAAAACCATATTTATTGACTCCTTTGCAACAAGTGAGAAATAACGCAGAAGCACTTTATAATGAATCATTAATCCGTACAAGAAATGTAGAGAGGAAATATGGAGTATGGAAGAGGAGATTTCCAGCATTAGCGATGGGAATACGTTTAAAACTTGATACAATTCAAGCTATGATAGTAGCTACAGCTGTTCTACATAATGAAGCCTGTGACGAAAAAGAAAGAGTACCACCGATAAATTATCAACAAGAACTTGCTATTGACAATATTAATAATATACCTATACAAAATGCTGAGCATGATATTATTGGAATAAATGTAAACAATCGAACAAGACACAATTTTATCTATAATTATTTTGCAACTTTGTAATTATATTTGTTTTAATTCTAATAAAATATTATGATTATATTTTTTTAATTTTTATCAAAATACTCCGTAATACTCATTAATTAATATTTAAGATTCTTAATATATATTAAAATATTTTTATGTAATTTATTTTTATAATTCATGTAATTATAAGTCCGTCAACTTAATATCATATTTATGGTTATATCTTTTCTTGCTATAGGAAATAATAAAGATTATATAATTAAATACAATTAAATATTCAAATATTCAGGGTTACAACTTGGTAAAATAATGCATAACAAAATTTCATAAATTGGAAATATACATTTTATTTTACAATGCCAGAAAGTATTGTTTTGTTTAAGTCAATACAAATTATTGTATCATTTACGTAACATAATTTTTGGCAAATAGAAATTGAAGAATCTTTTATATTTATGCGAAATAAAAATATAATAACTGTCTGATTAATGAGCATATTTAATATATAAACTTTTATTTTGCAAAGTAATAAAAAAAATAATTCCACAAAATCAGAGAAAATTATATCAAAGAATAAAAAAAATATTTAAAAAAGAAATTTAAATAATCTTGTGCGTAATGTAACTTAGTAAACATAAAGAAACAGTAATATAACATCAATGTTATGTTAATTTTCTACTCAACAATGTAATTGCAATGTAACATCCCTTGTACATAACATTGTTGAGTGAGAAATTATTATTAATATGTTATATTATTGTTACTTTAAATTTACTGGGTAAATAATCTTTAACTAACAAATTATATATAATATATACATATGTATACATATGTACCCAGTTAGCCAAGTCTGCTCGAACAGATTTCGCCAAGTGCTTGCTAAAAATTGTTGTCAGCAAAAAGGCTACAATTTTGCTACAAGAGTTGTTATTACCTGATTAAGCTGGCAGATTGGCGGCAAAAACCAAGCAAGATCTGCGCGCACAAAATTTGACGTCAAGTTGGCGGCAAAACCCGAGCAAAATCTGTGCAGGAAAGTCTGATGACAAATTGTCAGCAAAAAGCAAGCAAAGCTTGCTGCATGACTTGACGTCAAATTGGCAGCAAAAACCGAGCAAGATCTGCGCGCATAATTTGACGGCAGATTGGTGGCAGAAACCGAGCAAAACCTACATAATCGGTATTTAGATGCCTTGATTCAATAGTTCTTTCGCTTTCCGCTACGCGATGCACGCTTTCTCGCAATCAAATTTCTGTTAGAAGTAGATATAAAGCCTGCTAGTGGCTATTAATAAAAGATCAAAAGTATATTTCTATTGGTTTAATTTTTGATATCTCATACAAGCCTAATATGAAAATATTAAACTGATTAGAATCAACAGGTTAAATGGAAAATTATCCTATTTGAAGCATAAAGCAAGAGTTTAATTATCATATAAATTATGTCTCAATTTTATAAATTAAATTTAATTATTTTCACAATTTACTTTATTATTAATTTAATTAAGTTGAAAGAGAATTTGCTACGTGAGATATAACTACGATATAACATTACATTTCATAGTTATTTATGAAAAGAAAATTATAATTTACCAATAAAACTTATTCTGTAATATTAAATTTTATTGCACTTTGGTCAAAAGCAGATCATGCTCGGTTTCTACCGTCAATATGCTGTCAGATTGCGCGCGCGCAGATCTTGCTCGGTTTTTGCCGACAATTTGACGTCAACATGTCAGCAAGCTTTGCTCGGGTTTTGTCACCAATTTGCTGTCAGGTTATGTCAGCAAGATTTGCTAGCAAAACACGAGCTTAATGCGGACACAGATGGCTATGGATTTGGTGTGGAATCTTGATTAAATTTGCTGCCAATTTGCACGCAATTTGTTAACATTTTGCTTACTGGGTATGTATATATATATATATACAGGGTGATTCAAAATAACCCCTGTGTCCCTGAAATGACATATTCTTGAATCAATTCTAAGACGATTTTTCCTTCGGCAAAATTTCGTCCGAAGCTTAGTTTTTGAATTATTAAAGGAAGTAGTTAACGTATGACGGGTCGAATACAAGAGGCAGGCAAGGGTGGCGCGATTCACCGTCAGACGCGGGAGCTTACGCGGGGCGCCTGCTGCGATCAGCTGA
The DNA here is from genome assembly GCA_023638675.1 of Camponotus pennsylvanicus. Taxonomy (NCBI): domain Eukaryota; kingdom Metazoa; phylum Arthropoda; class Insecta; order Hymenoptera; family Formicidae; genus Camponotus; species Camponotus pennsylvanicus. The sequence goes on from JALHBL010001548.1 coordinate 162,173, forward strand.
TCGCTATACACATACAGACACACATGCGAACACATACATTCTCTCTCTCTCTGTCTGTCTGTCTGTCTGTCTCTCTCTCTCTCTCTCTCTCTCTCTCATTCGCTCACTCACCTGTAAATTTTTTTTTTTTTTTTTTTTTTTACGAGAGAGGGGAAAATGCATTTTATGCATACCCACCGGTCGATCCAGTGAGTTATGTGGGACTCGAGTACCAAGTCGAATTACCAACTCGGTACTCCCTACCCACTAAAAACCCCTCTCTTTTCACGAATTTCTTTTAACACACTGTCCCTCTGACTTCCCGAGATCTGTTTTCACATAACGTCAAAAAATAGTTATTATTACCTTGTTCGATGACTTTTGATGTATTGCTGTAATTGCTTGAAGGAGAAATGAATGTTCCGATAGATCGTACGTTCTCAAATTTAACGTAGATATCACGTTGCAAAAGACAAGAAATCCACACTAAATTATTAACTGAAAGTTTTTCTTCTTTCATGAACTGTATTCTTTTATAAACTTTAACGTAATCGCATTTATTTACTCACTCGATGAGACGAGAAATTTACTAATGACTCTATCACTAATCACTATTAATCACTGTCGAATAATAAGTGTTGGCGATTAAAAATCACTCGATGAAAGAAACACGCGCGGACACGTTACTACACGACGCGACGACGCGACAATGCGACGATAATTACTCGGCGACTGCAAGTAGCTTTTTGTCATGGTAGGTTGCGGTAGGTTAAAGTACTACTGACGCTATCGAACGCGATCATGTGTTCGATTGAAGAATGCGGTAAACATAATAAACATTTAACATATTAATATTATTATTATCATGAATGTGTGTGATATCCATACATCGTATGATATCTATTTAAAAATTAATTAGATTAAATAAGTGTTTTTAAAATATTTATTACTTTTACTATTATCTTAAATAAATATTTAATATTAATATTTTATATGATAGTAGTAAAAGTAATAAATATTTTAAAAACACTTATTTAATCTAATTAATTTTTAAATAGATATCATACGATGTATGGATATCACACATATTCATGATAATAATAATATTAATATGTTAAATGTTTATTATGTTTACCGCATTCTTCAATCGAACACATGATCGCGTTCGATAGCGCCAGTAGTACCTTAACCTACCGCAACCTACCATGACAAAAAACTACTTGCAGTCGCCGAGTAATTATCGTCGCATTGTCGCGTCGTCGCGTCGTGTAGTAACGTGTCCGCGCGTGTTTCTTTCATCGAGTGATTTTTAATCGCCAACAGTTATTATTCGACAGTGATTAATAGTGATTAGTGATAGAGTCATTAGTAAATTTCTCGTCTCATCGAGTGAGTAAATAAATGTGATTACGTTAAAGTTTATAAAAGAATACAGTTCATGAAAGAAGAAAAACTTTCAGTTAATAATTTAGTGTGGATTTCTTGTCTTTTGCAACATGATATCTACGTTAAATTTAAGAACGTACGATCTATCGGAACATTCATTTCTCCTTCAAGCAATTACAGCAATACATCAAAAGTCATCGAACAAGGTAATAATAACTATTTTTTGACGTTATGTGAAAACAGATCTCGGGAAGTCAGAGGGACAGTGTGTTAAAGGAAATTCGTGAAAAGAGAGGGGTTTTTAGTGGGTAGGGAGTACCGAGTTGGTAATTCGACTTGGTACTCGAGTCCCACATAACTCACTGGATCGACCGGTGGGTATGCATAAAATGCATTTTCCCCTCTCTCGTAAAAAAAAAAAAAAAAAAAAAATTTACAGGTGAGTGAGCGAATGAGAGAGAGAGAGAGAGAGAGAGAGGGGGAGGGAGGGAGAGAGAGAGAGAGAGAGACAGACAGACAGACAGACAGACAGAGAGAGAATGTATGTGTTCGCATGTGTGTCTGTACGTGTATAGCGATCAGCTGATCGCAGCAGGCGCCCCGCGTAAGCTCCCGCGTCTGACGGTGAATCGCGCCACCCTTGCCTGCCTCTTGTATTCGACCCGTCATACGTTAACTACTTCCTTTAATAATTCAAAAACTAAGCTTCGGACGAAATTTTGCCGAAGGAAAAATCGTCTTAGAATTGATTCAAGAATATGTCATTTCAGGGACATAGGGGTTATTTTGAATCACCCTGTATATATATATATATATATATATATATATATAGACTATAAAAAAATAAAACAGCTTACACATAAAAATTTAAAAAAAACAACTAAAATATCACATTCTTTGGCAAATAGAAAAATCTTTTATCTTTATATAAAATAATATAAATATAACGTAATATAATAATTTGTACCTCAAATTAAATAAGAAATAAAAAATCTCACGTTTAGGCACATTTTTTACATTTTTCTGAGAACTTCAAGCTTCTTTTGTTTAATTTCCTTTTTTAATTTAAAAATTTCCATTTTTATTTTATGTAAACGTATTTGATGGTAAGATCATTTTTTAATAATTTATATGAATAATCTGTACATAAAAATAAGTAATAAACAATTCTCTGTACAATTGTAGAATCCCTGTCTGTGGAAGCAGTGACGCAAAGATGGAAACATCTCCGAGATTCGTATATGAAGGCTAGGAAGAAAATGCAAGGGTACGTTCAAAGTGGATCAAGAGCGGAATCTGGCCATCCATTACGAAGTTCTTTTGCTCATTATGAAGAAATGAGGTTTCTCGATAATACCGTAAAGACAGCACCGTAAGTATTTACATTTCTTTTGCAGATAATATTATTCATATAAGTGATTAAAAAACTTCTTACCATCAAATACGTTTACAATTTCTTATCACAGATTATCCTTTTTTAATTTCGTTCTTTCGTTGATTAGAATGGAATGGTCCCTCATTAGTTTTTTAACTAAGATTTTACAAACATTCAAATTGTGTATAATTGAATTTAATAATTTGTAAAATTATTTTGGCTTCAGAACTGTCAGCTCCGTCCAGCACCTTTTGAAAGCAAATTCATCCCATGTTGATGTGAAAGAATGCAAGTTGCATGATACTTCATGATACTTCAATACATGACTGCAGACAACTCGACCGATTGTGATGATTCCATACCGGGTCTTACACGTTCACCATCAGATTCATCACGAAGATCATCATCTTCATCGTCAGGAACAAAAAAGAAAAATAAATGCTTTAGCACAATTTTTAAGTTTGCTCTTGCCAGCTTTATTTCCTGCTTCTATTTGTGAATATTTTTTATTCCTTGTTTGTATTATCTGTTGCCTGGCATTGTGCAAGAACCTTAAGTGGCAATTTTCTTCATATTTTTTATAGCATTTTCGAATAAAACAGGTTTCGTCGACTCGATTAATGACGTAATTCATCAATTACAGCCATTTAGTTTTCAAAGAAATGGCTGTGATTGGTCAATAACGTTATTAATCACTCTTGAATCGATAAAACCTGCTTTATTCGAAAATGCTATTAAAAAATGAAGAGAAAATTGCTTAAGGTTGTTGCACAATGCCAGGCAACATTGATCAATCTTGGATCGTTATTAAACACTTATTATATATACGCATATATTTTATTAATTACAGATGTGCAAAGACAAGCTGAAATCGAGAATAAATTTCTCAGTATAATTGATGAAGTATCAAGCAAAGAACGTGATATAGTGGACAGTTTTTTGGACCTTGGTGACATTCTACGCCGACTATGCTACGTACGACGCAGAAACCTGCAAAGAAGGCTTATAGATATTGCCACAGAAGAGGAGGATGCTGAGCTTGGGGAAAGGGCGAGTGCCAAATAATGTATTTTTTTAATATAATAAATTTTTTACTTTCTGTAATATTTATGTTTTACTAGCTGTACCCTGCGCGCGCTGTTACGCCTACAAAAATCGAATTTAAAGAGAACTCGTTATAACAATTCTGTGCTCATTTTTTTTTATTGAAGTGCTCTTGGATATACAATATTTTTTGTTTTTTCGTTTGACCTATTGGTCAATTGAATATACCCATAATAATACCCATAATACCCATAATAATACCCATTGATCGTATTCACCTATTGGAGAATATTTGTACTGTCAGAAATATTCGCAGGCATATTTGATTTAATTAAACTACTACATTTATGAATTGCACTGATTTGTATAAACGACGCGCGCGCCCCCTATTGGAGAATTGTTATACTAAGTCAGAAACCTTCGCGGGCATGCGCACAACAACATATCAAAATTTTATCGCAATCGGATGATCGGTTTAGGAATGCATAAGGGACAAACAAACAAACATTCATTTTTATATATAGAGATAAGAAATAAAATATATTTTTCTATTCAATTTATAACATTGTTGTTCATTACATTGTACGAAGTGCTCTATACTATTACATTTTGAGAATATATATATCAGAAAAGCAGACTACGTACGAATATTATGAAAAACATTACAAATACAAATAATTACAAATACAAAATTCCAATTAATACAGTTATTTACAAGTGTGTTGAATTAAAACTACATATTTCAAAAGTTGTTAGTTAAAACTTTATCCCACTGCCACGATAGAGAATTGACATGCTCGAAATAATGAGCAAAGTTGTCTCGAATTTTCACTGCTGCGGACTTTTGCGAAGTATTTCTATAATTTACATCTGTTAGTCCATTACTTGTAGCCAGGAGATTAAGCTCTTCGTCTTGTATAGTACAATACCTTCTTTCTGCAAGTAGTAAGTCCAATTCTTTATTAATAATAAAATTATGCAAGATAACTGTTGCTTGTACAGCTTTTACAGCAGTAGATGTACGTGTAATAATAGGTTGACGATATATTCTCCATCTTGCAACCAAAATTCCGAAAGCACATTCAACTGTTCTCCTTGCTCGACTCAAACGATAGTTGAAAATTTTTTTGCTGATATTTAATCGTCCACTCCGAGAGTATGGTCGCATCATATATGTACTCAGAGGAAAAGCCTCATCTCCCAACAAAAAGTACGGAAAATCTAAATCCACATTATTCAGACGCGTAGATAGAGGGATATGGAGAGCATTCGTTTCAAGTAAATGCGGTAATCCACTGTTTTCTCAAAAACACCTCTATCGCTTTGCCTTCCTTCTGCTCCAATATCAACAATAGTAAAGCGATTCTTGGTATCACTTAGTGCGAGCAGATTTATGCTATGCTTTCCTTTATAGTTGTAGTAGTACGAACCACTACGAGGTGGTACCTGCAATTGAAAACCATCATTGTGATAAACACATACTCATTTCAAAACATACATTTCATAGCATCATTGCGTCATTAATGTTAATATATTAAACCTGAATTATTATAAATAAATTTATAATATATATACCTGAATTTCGACATGCTTCCCATCGATAGCGCCTATGCAGTGTGGAAACTGGCATGTTGTTTCGAAGTCTTCTGCAATTGTATTCCAATTTTCTTTAATTGGATCAATTAGAAGCTTATCCTTTAGGGAGAGCCAAATTGTTTGACAAGTTTCCGGAATAATTCGTGATAACGTACATTGGGCAATGCAATAAGAATACGATAGTGATGTCATGCTATCGCCAGATGCTAACCATCGTATAGTCACCTCTACTCTCGTTCTGGCTGGTATTTGATTTTCAAACTACATCTTGTTTTTCGATGAGTGGTCCAACAATATTGAATAATTCGGTGAAGATTATTGGTGACATTCTGAGATAGTTGAAATATTTTTCTGGATCTGTCAATCGCATCTCCACTAGTAGATTGTCGCTGGCACCTTGAAGAAGTCTTCTTCTCTCGGTAAAAATAGGCCGTACTCACATTGTACGATCCTTTTTGTCTTCTTGCAATTTCTTGTAACGCAAGTACAAAATATACATTGAAATTACTTTTTTTATAGTTATCTCTGCATATCTCATCGGTTCATCTCTTGCTTGTAGGAGATACTTCATAATAATCATCAATATGATATTTGGATCCATTATTATACTGTTACTTTTAAAATAATAAAATAATCGAAATATATAAAAGCGTTCTTCTTCACTCCGAAATTTAATGGAATACTGTATCCACGTTAACAATTTTACGCGCTCGTTCCGCGAGTGTTTCTCCTTATATTAGATGGAGCACAATTTGCGCGGAAAAGCGGAATGGTATAGTGACAAATAAACATTTTTATTCATTTCTTCACATTGTTTTTACTTAATTAATTGTAATTTTTATTAATATGCTTATCTTTTCAGCTTATCTATTGGATATAAGCATTTTAATCAATAAATATCGTTAAAAATTAATATTTTATAATTTTCCGTTCCGCTTTTCGCTCAAAATCTGCCTCATGTAATACAAGGCAATCAAAACAGACGGAACGGAACGCGGGAATCTGGTTACTATTCTCTTCCGCGTTTCCACGCTTCATGTACACCCTCAAATCTAATGCGCGCGTGAACGCGGTTCCTCTAAATTATAAATGATTTTATAACATATATTATCAAGTAGTATTAGTATAGTAGTTATATATATTATTATTATATGATTGAAACATATATGAATTACGTATATTATCATTGAGAGAGAGAGAGAGAGAAATATAATATATTGTGACGTGACATTTTTAAGTTCGTCACAAGGATCGCGAGATCCGACCGGGAATGAATTCGGGCTCTCGTTCTCCCTCGATTTAGGGAAAGAGCGGCTATTGGAGGCGGGATTAGACTCGCCTTCCTTGCGTTAATTTTCTTTAAGGCGATTTTTGGCGATAGTTTGGTACATGTACCAAGGTTGTTTTTGGTAGAGGCGGAGCTTATTCTGGTACATAACATCTTGTACCCTGCTTCATTTCTGGTATAGCGTGATATCAACCAGCTAGATACCAAAACGACTAGCCACGCCTCTACCACAAACTACCAAACGCGCGAAAATGTTCTGGTAGAATCTGGTATACTTTGGTTGATATACCACAGTGACGCCAAAAATCGTCTTTAGTTAGGATTTTTCGATTAGAGATCAGCGCGGCGAGCGATAGGAACCGTTGAGGGGATCTCATCCGATGGCTCAAAAAGAAGAAGTCCAGGCTAAATGGAAGCGGGATGAGCGGAGGCACCGAACAACAGGAACACGCTGAGCTAAGTATCATTGTTCATTTTCATTCGTGAGAGAGCCATCTTAAGACCGCCGCTGCCGCCCCTATAAAATTTCATATGCCCAGCAGGTACGAGGAGCAATTGCGGGGAAGGCCAATCCAGAAGATAAAATTAAACACTGGGATCCCGAGTCGGAGCCACCTCGGCCGGAATAAGCGCTACTGAAGGACTCAAACATTAACGAGGCGAGCGGCTGCCGGAAAATCCCTCGCACCGAGCTTCAACGGGAAGATTTGTAAAATTTTACGAAAAGACGGGGACGCTGTTGAATATTAAAGTTTATTTGTGCTTCATTTCTGATCTTTAATTTGTACGCGTCAGCGGTGAGCGAGTACCACGTTAATCAATGTACATGCGACGTGAGCCGGTCCGGATATTGCGTTCGCGGAGAAGACTCTAGATGTATCGAGAATCGTGCGTGAGCGTTACGTTCGGAAATCAGTTCCGCCCAATCCTTCGCATTCGCGCGGAGACAGTCAACCGTACCTGTCGTATTACGTTTTTGCTCTACTCGCTCTTTTGTGGTTCTGTGATCTACTCATTAAAAGTTATTGCTTTATATATATACTGATATTCATTTGAACCTCTCCATAATCCTTCAACAGGTTATGGGCCCAGTGCACGTTTAGTGAGGTTTAAAACGTTGTGAACAGTATAAAGAAACTTTTAAGAAAGTGCTACGTGGCAACGGTCGAAATGAACATGGCGGTGGAAATGTTCGGAAGAGGCATCACCAGGTTCAATGGAACAGACTTCCAAACCTGGAAATTCGAAATTAAGCAAGCTCTTGTTGCGCACGGTTTGCATGATATAGTGGACGGAACCAGAGCAAGACCCGCCGGCGATGACGCAAATGTTGCGGTCAAGGCCTGGGTGAAGGACAACGCAAAAGCGATGAGCCTGATCGCATCTTCGGTCGAGAGAGAGCAGCTGCAAGGCCTGACAAACTGTACGTCTGCTGAAAGTATGTGGAGTACATTAACGAGTATTTATGAGAGGAAGTCAGCGTCGAGCAAATTGCTGCTACTTCAGAGATACCATGAGCATCAAATGAAGTCGGAAGACACTGTGATACAGCACGTCACTAACGTCCAAAAATTGGCCAGTCAGTTGAAGGATGCTGGTCATGAAGTGATCGAGATGGACATAATGGCAAAAATACTGGGTTCACTGCCGGCAAAGTATAGCATGCTAAGCACAGCGTGGGACAGTGTTCCAGTGGCGGATCAAACTGTTGGAGTGCTACTTGAAAGATTAATTAAAGAGGAAAGTCGATTGACTGCAGATGACAGTGCCGCAAATGCTCTCGCCGCTGTAAAATTCTGTGATAAAAAGAAAGGTGCTCGAAGTGACAAGGACGCACACTTCAAGAAAAGGAGTGATCGACAAGGAAAAATGGCCGTGGAATGTTACTACTGCAAGAAGAAAGGACATTTTGCGCGAGATTGCCACAAACAGAAGATAGACAAAAAGTTTGAGAAAGAAAGGACAAACAACGAAAACAGCGCGTTCATCATAACAAGTTCGAGAAGTAAGCGTTTTGAATTGAATAGTTTTGAATCAGCGCAATCTAGTGGTGAAGTGCAAAACATGATGGTAAGAGATATGAAAGACATCTGGATTACCGACAGTGGCGCATCCTGCCATATGACATACCGACGCGAGTGGCTCACTGACTACAAGTCTGTTGTAGGTGAAATGGTGTCGCTAGGTAACGATAAACAGTGTAACGTGAGTGGAAAAGGAACAGTGTTAATTAAAAGATTTATCAATGGTCACTGGGAAGAAGGCAAATTAGAAGATGTTCTGTTTGTTCCACAAATTAAAAGAAATTTGTTTTCGGTGGGTGCGTGCACAAGAAAAGGTTTTTATGTCAGTTTCAACGAACAAAGTGTTGTATTAAAGAAAGACAATAAAGTTCGAGCAGTCGGCTACAGACAATCAAATGACATTTATAGACTTCTCTTCGAGGTAGTGACAAGTGATCAAACAAGTGACAAAGTAGTGAATCTGACTACGTCGTCGTTACAAACGTGGCACGAAAGGCTAGGTCACATGAACATAAAGAAGCTAAGAAGTGTAGTAGCCAGTTCATTGATCCATGGTGTTAAAATAAACGATAACAGTGATTTCTTCTGTGAATCCTGTCAGTATGGAAAGGCTCATTGTCTGAAATTCAACAAAATCAACGCACAACCAAGAAAGTGGAAGGCCGGTGAATTTATACACACAGATTTGTGTGGCCCTTTCTCTGAGTCATCCATCGGAGGAGCCCTGTTCTACTTGTTGTTCATTGATGAAGCCACAGACTACAGAACCGTGTATTTTATCAAACACAAGTCTGATGTGTCTGAGAAATTCAAGGAATACGAAAGGAAAATCAGAAACAAATACGGTTACAGTATAAAAGCCTTGCGAGCAGACAATGGAGGAGAATATGTGAATGAGTCAGTCAAGAGTTATTTAAACAAGTTTGGCATAACCATGGAGAACACAGCACCGTACACGCCAGAATAAAATGGAAAAGCCGAACGAGAGAATCGTACAATAGTTGAGTGTGCCAGAACAATGCTGCATGCGAAAAATTTACCCAAGAAACTGTGGGCCGAGGCAGTTAATACTGCTGTATATATACTGAATCGCACATCTGTCAAAGCTGGCAAAGACATAACTCCTTACGAAGCCTGGCATCAAAGGAAGCCTGAACTGTCACACTCAAGGATTTTTGGAAGTGATGCATATGTACATATTAACAAGCAGTTCCGACGGAAACTGGACAAGAAAGCTAAGAAATTGATACTTGTAGGCTATCAAGCTGAATCTCAAAATTATAGACTGTGGGATTCAACAACTGATAAAATAGTGATATCAAGAGACGTAGTATTCAACGAAAGTGACGGACAAGCAAAGAAAGAAAACTCAAAACCAGTAACACAAGCGTGGCCAGTGTGGAACGAGACCGATGCAGAGGAAATAAACAACAACGTCGCAGAAGATGAAGAAGAGGTTGTTGCAATCGATTCTAGTGAAGAATCAGAAGTAGAGGTGGAGCCAGCAAGACACACACGTCTGGAGGGTGTTCATACTACACCGAATAGACAACTGCGAAACAGAGCATCCATACATCCACCAAAAAGGTATGAATTAAACTATGCACAGTATAATATACCAGAAACTTTTCAGGAAGCTGTAAATGGGAATAACTCTGGTAAATGGAAGCGAGCCATCAAGGAAGAGCTGGAAGCTCACAAGCGAAACAACACTTGGACGCTTGTGCCAAGACCTGTAAGACAAGACACTATAGATTCAAAATGGGTCTTCAAGGTCATTCAGGATCATGGCGGCAAAGTGGTGAAATACAAGGCCAGACTGTGTGCAGGAGGATTTCAACAACAATTTGGAGTCAATTATGGAGAAACTTTTGCACCGGTGGCCCGCTATGACTCTCTACGAGTATTGTTGGCTTTGGCTGCACAAAGAGACTTAGAGATGCTGCAATTCGATGTAAGAACTGCCTTCTTGTATGGCGAATTGCAAGAAACTATCTATATGGAGATACCGGAAGGGATTGAAAAGTCAAAAAAAGAAAAATACTGTTTGTAAGTTAAACAAGTCGTTGTACGGACTTAAGCAAGCACCGCGTTGCTGGAATCAAAAATTTAACTCGTTTCTAAAATCGTTTAACTTTGTTGCAAGCAATGCTGATAAGTGTATCTATCATGCGGTTGTAAATAAAAATATAGTTTATTTAGCGTTATTTGTAGATGACGGTCTAGTCTTAAGTAAATCTCTAGATACAATAAAAGTAATATTAGACAGTTTAAGTAAAGTGTTCGAAATAACTATTGGCGACGGTAGTTCATTCGTTGGCATGGAAATTGTACGCGATCGAGCCAAGAAAACTATGTTTGTTCATCAAACTACGTATCTCACTCGTATTATTAAGAAATTTAATATGGCCGATGCGAATACTGTAAGTGTACCTGCGGATCCACATGTAATTCTAACCGTTGTTGATCTAGAGTGTCACGAACTGAGTAATGTACCTTACAGAGAGGCGGTGGGCTCTCTCATGTTCCTTGCGTTAGTTACTCGACCGGATATTGCATATGCGGTAAATGCTGTTAGCCGATTTGTTAACAAACCTAATAACAGTCATTGGTTAGCTATTAAGAGAATCTTTAAATATTTACTTAGTACTATAAGTTGCGGCCTGTTTTATGAAAGTCAGGATAATGGAGAAGTACTAATCGGTTATTCCGATGCCGATTTTGCCGGCGATGTTGATACGCGTAGATCAACTACAGGGTACATTTTTAATATTGGTACTAAGCCTGTGACATGGTCGTCTCAAAGACAAAAATTGGTCACACTAAGTATCACAGAGTCTGAATATGTAGCAGCTGCAACCGCAGCAAAAGAAACTGCGTGGCTTCGCAAATTATTGTCAGATTTAGATTGTAATACTACATCTCCAACAAAACTTTACGTGGGCAATCAAAGTACAATAAAATTAATAAAAAATCCTGAGTTTCATAAACGCACAAAACATATAGATATCAAATTTCACTTTATACGAGAGAAGGTCGAAAAGCATGAATTAGACATTGAGTATGTGTGCTCCAACAATCAATTAGCTGATTTGTTAACTAAGACCTTACCAAGAGATCGTTTTCATACTATTAAATCAAATCTCTGTATTCTCGATATGAAGCACATAAACGGTGGGTGTGTTGAATATTAAAGTTTATTTGTGCTTCATTTCTGATCTTTAATTTGTACGCGTCAGCGGTGAGCGAGTACCACGTTAATCAATGTACATGCGACGTGAGCCGGTCCGGATATTGCGTTCGCGGAGAAGACTCTAGATGTATCGAGAATCGTGCGTGAGCGTTACGTTCGGAAATCAGTTCCGCCCAATCCTTCGCATTCGCGCGGAGACAGTCAACCGTACCTGTCGTATTACGTTTTTGCTCTACTCGCTCTTTTGTGGTTCTGTGATCTACTCATTAAAAGTTATTGCTTTATATATATACTGATATTCATTTGAACCTCTCCATAATCCTTCAACAGATGCAACAGACACGGATACGGCCCTTAGGGGGCCGCAGGATTAATTAGGCCACGCGACGATCCTGAGAGACGCGGAAGCGCCACAGGTGGCCCAGATACGTATTAATTCGCCGGCGTGATTCCGACGGGCCTTCCGCTCAGTGATGCCAGAATGCCCACACGAGCACCAGCAAATTATTTCACATAGAGTATAGCTCGACGTTCCTCGACGCCCCTCGACCCTCGACTGTTCCACAGGAACGTCGAGCTATACTCTATGTGAAATAATTTGCTGGTGCTCGCGTGGGCATTTTGGCATCACTGCTTCCGCTCGTCACTGTTCGACGGACCGGCGAAGAGAACGACGGCCCGAAAAGTTCAACCTGCGAATGCCGAGAGCGAGACGAAGCACCAGGAGTCACCGGTGAGACGAGCGTCGACCTCATCTGGTCGCTTTTCGTTGTCTTATTATCAGGTAGAATTAGCTCGAACAAATGTCGGTGCCGCTTTGCTGCCGTCATTAAATTCTTGCGAAGATTTTTTTGTGTTACGAGATTTGCGTATTAGCATATAACGACCTGCCGAAAGACCTTGTTCGAGCTCTCGTAAAATTAAGTGCCCTCTCTCCCGGTTAAGCGCCGACAGTCAAATTAATTGTTCGCTGTAATATTATTGCTGTTCTGTAAAATCTTTGTCATTTGAAATTAGTGTAACACGAGCTCACACACAAAGCTAATTGCGATTCTCGATCGCCGGCAATTGCGACGCGGCGTCTGCTCGTATATTTCGGAGACTCGAATAGATTGTTACTATGTTATCTCGAATAATTGTTCACGTTTTATACGATATGTTTTGTGATATTTAATTAGTCTTTAGCTTCCTTCCGTTAACGTAACAGACCAGTAATTGTACTATCGAATTACATCCGTGGAAGAATTTGTTAATCTCGCGTCCGACGATTCGATATATCATTATGATCCATTCTTTTCCTTGTCCGTTGGACAGAGCTAATTGATCGAACGGATATTACGAAGATCTTGTTAAATTTATTCGAATTCGTTGCTGTCGAGACTCCGACAAGTCTCGTATAGCGCCGAATTCGAGAACTTTCTCGCGCTTTTTGTCAACGCATGGCACGTGATATCGCGGTGATCGCGCTCGGATACCGGCCCGTCGCTGCCGGTTAATAACTAAATAAATCGATTGCATGATATATTTCAATCTACGTGACTCTGTCTGTTACCGGATATTATCATTATGTTAAATATATTCTAATTCTTGTTATTATATTAATCTGTTTCATTTACAGCGATCTTGCATTCCCGATCCTTCCTTGTTAATAATTATACGGACCGCCCCTCTACCATTTTCAAAACGGGGCTAGTCGAGCGTCCGTTGCGATCATTTTGAGAACTTTTCTTTCTTTTTTTTCGATGCATCCCGATATCGATAAATTTTTTTAGAGCGATGCGGACTTCCGCACCTGGCACCCATATAAATTTAGAGAAACATTTTGAGGAAAGAATCGCACCGAAGGTGTGCCGTAGGCTAATACCACCGGCCTTAATCTATTACCAGCCCTTATAAAAAAAATTCATGGTCACAATATATATATATATATATTCGGTGCGATTCTTTCCTCAAAATGTTTCTCTAAATTTATATGGGTGCCAGGTGCGGAAGTCCGCATCGCTCTAAGAAAATTTATCGATATCGGGATGCATCGAAAAAAAAGAAAGAAAAGTTCTCAAAATGATCGCAACGGACGCTCGACTAGCCCCGTTTTGAAAATATATATATATATATATATATATATATATATATTTTTTTTCTTAAAAATAACTATGTATTTATATATATATATATATATATATATATACATAAATACATAGCTATTTTTAAGAAAAAATATGTAATTGTTAATTGCAAATTACATTTTTTTTTTCGAAACAACTATGTGTTTTCTTCACATCAATTGATTCCTCTCATTATTTTGTACATAAAAGTATTAAGGTAAGATAATCGAAAAATGAATATTTTACTAGATATTTTATGGTTTATGTAAAATTAAGAAATTCTTTCAAGCCTCATAACTCAAAAAGTACTTAACGAAAAGGTACTTAATTATAGTGTTTTGGAAAGCTCTCGAGATAAGCTACAAGAGTGTGTAAAAATATATAGGGTGTTCCATTTAAAAAAATTGAAGTGACCTTCACGTGACCTACAAATGACTCTTCAAGGTCAAACCAATGGTACCACCTTATGTCCCCCTTGAAACCATACAACTTTTGCCTGAAACATTTTTTTCTAAAATGCACCGTTTGTGAGATATTCAGCTGTATCGGAACTTTTTGGACACCCTGTATATACACATATACAGGGTGTCCGATTCCTGAGTGACCAAACGAAAAGTAGTAGTAGATTGGGTCAAACTGAGAAGAAAAGTCCTCTACCATTTTGCAAAATTCGCAATTATTAAAAAATAAGCAAAAATGTCTCGGTACATGAGAAGTGGTAGACCGCTTGTAGTGCCTAATTATTAAGTGATCAAACGAAAAGTGGTGATAGATGGGGTCAAACTGAAAAGAAAAGTCCTCTACCATATTGCAAAATTCACAATAATTATTAAGTTATAGGCAAAAATATCTCAGAGTATAAGAAGCGGTAGACAGATCGCTTCTTATGCGCTGAGACATTTTTGCCTATAACTTAAATTATTGCGAATTTTGCAAAATGGTAGAGGACTTTTCTTTTCAGTTTGATCCAATCTATCACCACTTTTCGTTTGATCACTTAATAATCAGGCACTACAAGCGGTCTACCGCTTCTCATGTACCGAGACATTTTTGCTTATTTTTTAATAATTATTGCGAATTTTGCAAAATGATAGAGGACTTTTCTTCTCAGTTTGACCCAATCTACTACTACTTTTCGTTTGGTCACTCAGGAATCGGACACCCTGTATATGTATATATATGTAATTATGAATAAACAAAAATATTTTCAATGTTTTAAAAATTATCCTTAAATTGACAAAAAATGTAATATTTGTTAAAATAAAAGATATTACAAAAAAAATTATTAACGTGCACGGACTTGAACTTGAGTCTACAGAGTGATAGACCAAAAACATTGCACTTCGCCATTACGTATTACTTATAAATGTTTTCATGTTACTAATATTTATGTGCCAGTATGTGTTTATACGATATCGATAAAATAATTGAAAAAATATCGTTATTGGTAAATATAAAATAAAATAAATATTATATATATCTATATATAATATACTAGTAGAAATACTTATTTATTCTTTATTTTAATATATTTATTCTCATACACATCCAATAATTCAATTTATTCAATATACATATGTTCTATAATTTAATATATATAATGCAATGTATTACGTATATGATTATTGGAGTATTGGAAGATTTCAGACAATAACTATTGCTATCCTTGTTCTTTCATCATATGTATGATGAAGAGAAAAAAGAATAGTAGCCGGTTTTTATCTGACATCTTCCAACAGTTATATTCGTGTGCGCAGTATATTGGTATTGTATCTATACAGATGTGTTACCTATATACATACGAAGTGTAAGAGAGAGAAAAATAGAATGATAGTCTTTCCTTGTCAAGCCGCCAGTATGTTACCACAGAAATTTCCCCATATGTGCGTTAGATATAAATCTAATAATATCCGCTAAA
Organism: Camponotus pennsylvanicus; assembly: GCA_023638675.1. Lineage (NCBI taxonomy): Eukaryota > Metazoa > Arthropoda > Insecta > Hymenoptera > Formicidae > Camponotus > Camponotus pennsylvanicus. The sequence continues at coordinate 178,081 of JALHBL010001548.1, forward strand.
GCGTTATTTCTCCTTGAAAGTTATATTTTTCCATGAATTTTTTTTAAATATATTCCTTATAGAATGAAGTCGGGCGCTACAGAGCCAGATCTTGCATTTTCGCTCTTAAAAATTTATAATAAATAAAATACGCGAACTCTCGTACCTAGTTGCACCTGACCCGCTACTAAGCGCGCATCTACTATTTATTAGCAATTTTATTTTGACTTTTTATCCAAAAAATTGCTCTGTAGTGACCTGCTTGAGGTCCTACTGATTACAAATATCATAATTTTAATATAATTCTCTCTGTATTTTGGCTAAAATAACGCTTTTGCGAATTGATAGTTCCCGACTCTCCGCGAGAGGTCTCCACCATGCCTTTAGCCGACCCTTAACGTAACGTAATGCGTTACGGAATATCTTGTGCGGAGGCCCTTACGCCATCTTACGTTACGTGAGAACCTTACGTTACGTGACACATAAACCAATCCTATGGCAACGCACAAGAAATTCTTACGTTACGTTAACGTAAAAAGAAGGCATCTGTAATAAGGATAAATAATTTAAACTATTAAATAAGTAAGTTAAGGAAAAAAAAATGCTTAAAATCATAATAAGAAATAATGTCAATATTGCATATATCAATTTTATGAAACCATTAAATATATATGTAGAAAAGATATAAAAATTGTTTTATAACCTTTTCCAAACATTCTTTATAGAGTGTCTGGAGGCGGTTATAATGCAATTTTTATATCTTTTCTATATATATATATATTTAATGATTTCATGAAATTGATATATGCAATATGGATATTATTTCTTTTATTATGATTTTAAAGATATATAGATGTATAGATATATCTGTATAAAGTGTGTTTGTATGAAAAATTATTAATGATATTATTTTTAATATTTACATTGTAGGATAATGGATCACTTGTATTCCTATGAACTTTCTAGTGAGGTAGAAGTAGTTGGCAAATAATAAAATTGATGATATAAAAATAGAGGAAAAAGTGGGAGATAATTATTTGATCGAATTATATAGAGAACAACGTTTCTTATATGATAAACAAGATAGAAACTTCAAAGACAATAAAATGAAGGAAAACGCTTGGTTAGAAATATCCAAAATTATGAATGAAAAAAATTGTGGTTAGTATACTTAGAATATAGTACTTAGAATTGAATTGTCTTTTCCTTATGTTCTTGTCCATATATTGTGATTTAAATATTATACTTATATAATGCAATGTATTACGTATATTTAATACTAACTAGTATATTTAATACTAAATATTTTATCTTTCAGTTTATTACACAGCAGAATACTGCCAGAAAAGGATTAGAACCCTGAGAGAAAAGTTCAGTCGTTCACAAAGAAATGAACACAATTATAAAAGTGGCAGTGTAGCATCAAAGAAAAAAATCACCACTATTAAACCAAATGTCTTTCTTAGATACTTACATTCAAAGACGCAAGTTACTATTTTTTTTTAACTTATAATAATTCTTTTACCCACATATACAAAATATTTAGACATTTTTTCAGAACTTGCAACAATGTAAAAGATGATAAAGAGGAACTTGATAGTTCAAAGGAAAACACTGACAGTGCAACTTTTGTCAATGAGACTTTACCAAAAAAGCATAAGATAATAGAGAATAAGACAGCAGACGAATCCAAAGAAAGTAAATTTTTAAAAAGAAAAATGGATAAAGAAAATATTTTGGACGTTATAACTAATCTGACTAATAGTATTTTATCAGACTCATAAAATTCTTCAAATTTGAGAAATGCTGAAACTGTATTTGCAGAATATATTGCGTTAGAATTAAACAAAATGAGTGAGTCTGAAAAAACTATTAAAAAGCAAAAATTGATGGAAGTATTAAGTACGTCAGTGCAAAAAATATAAAGTTTAAATTCTAAAAAGACTATTAATTGGTTTGAATTTAATTATAAATTTTATTAGTTTATTTTCTTTTAGTTTATAACGCGGTCGCCTTTCTCGACGCTCCAGATCGACTCGTCGGATTGTCAGGATCCCAGAGAAGGGGGGAATCGAGCTTATGCGAACAATATGCGGGTATATGGAAAATAATTCTTTATTTTAATAATTGAATGAAGTACAAATATGAAAGTATGCGAGTGAATATGAGAAAATGTTGTACAATATAATCGCGCGGTGTGCGTTTGACTTATTTCTATGCGTGGTAAAAAGATACAGCAGTTTCTATATCACGATAAAATCGAACAACGCAGGTGCGTGCAAGCGAAATCTTGCAGGTGCGCGAGAACACGGGACTTATTGCTACGGCAGCGGAAGTTATTGGCGTGTACAAGCGGTATCGCATAGGTACCGGTAACGATCACAGAAGCATGTAATTTATCTCTAAGGTACCGTGCAGTCAACGGGGCTGTGTGTCGGGTCAGCTCGGAAGCCGGTGACACCCCGTTAAGTCGAGTGAAACCTCGACTCGGACTGGTGACGGTAACAGGAGACACCCGGTATATCGAGGAACACCTCGGTTGGGACTGGCACAGGAGACCAGAGACACCCGGTCGAATCGAGAAACACCTCGATCCGGACTGGTAACAAGTAACCGGAGACACCCGGTTGAGTCGAGAAACACCTCGATTCAAACTGGAAGCGAGTCCGAGAGACACCTCGACTTCGGGAGATCTGGTCGGAGCGTTCGGTAGGATCGCAGGACGGGATCTGGTGGTGGTGTCAGTGATGCCGGCCTTTCAGTAGCATGGAAGGGGTAATAGAAGAAGACAAAACATGATTCTCTCTCGCTCTTTTCTCGCAGAGAAAAGCGAAATGTTTGAATGTTCGCGCTATTAGCTGTTCAGCCATGTATTCCGATAGGCGGCCGACAGGTGGCGACGTTGTAACTTGTGAAATGATTTATTTGTTAATTTTCGATAAAAAAAATGCAATAATTATTAATTATAACGATGGAGCAATGCAAAGCAATTAAGGAGCAATCGTTTTATATTGTATATAATTGCCGAAAACTATTAAAACATTTAGTTCCGAGAAGTGGCCAATAGGTGGCGACGTCGTCACTAGTGAAATGATTAATTTGTTAATTTTCGATAAAAAAATGCAATAATTATTAATTATAACGATGGAGCAATGCCAAGCAATTAAGGACCAGTCGTTTTATATTGGATATAATTGCCGAAAACTATTAAAATATTTAATTCCGTTAGGTGGTCGATAGGTGGCGTCGTCGTCACTTGTGAAATGGTTTATTTGTTAATTTTCGATAAAAAAATGCAATAATTATTAATTATAATGATGGAGCAATGCAAAGCAATTAAGGAGCAATCGTTTTATGTTGGATATAATTGCCGAAAACTATTAAAATATTTAATTCCGTTAGGTGGCCGATAGGTGGCGACGTCGTCACTTGTGAAATGATTTATTTGTTAATTTTCGATAAAAAAATGCAATAATTATTAATTATAATGATGGAGCAATGCAAAGCAATTAAGGAGCAATCGTTTTATGTTGGATATAATTGCCGAAAACTATTAAAATATTTAATTCCGTTAGGTGGCCGATAGGTGGCGACGTCGTCACTTGTGAAATGATTTATTTGTTAATTTTCGATAAAATAATGCAATAATTATTAATTATAACGATGGAGCAATGCAAAGCAATTAAGGACCAATCGTTTTATGTTGGATATAATTGCCGAAAACTATTAAAACGTTTAGTTCCGATAAGTGACCGACAGGTGGCGTCGTCGTCATTTCTGACATGATTTATTTGTTAATTTTCGATAAAATAATGCAATAATCGTTAAACTAATGATGGAGCAATAGACAGCAATTAGGGAGCAATCGTTTTATACCGGATATAATTGCCGAAAACCATTAGAAATATGTTTTTCAGTGAAAATGGTCAATTTTGTTTCTTGTAAATATTGAAAAGACTTAATTTAAAGAAGGGAAGCAATTGTAGATTCGGACGGAGCAATTAAGGAGCAATCGTTTGAGCTATAGTTTATTAAAAAATATGAACTTCCAGCGCTAACTTATTTCCGGTACATTGAGGGCCGCTTCGACCAAATTTAATCGTTGATTAAAGAGTTGCCAACATGACAAAATAATTCAGTGTGACCAATTGTATTTCTGACGATATACTGTATTTCTACAATTATATTGTCTCTGTATATTGTTAGAAATACAATTGGTTACACTGAATTATTTTGTCATGTTGGCAACCCTTTAATCAACGATTAAGTTTGATCGAAGCGGCCCTTATGGCCATCACACATGAAATTTCATAAGCACGTAAGACGTAAACGTAAGGAAATCGACCAATCACGGTTAAGTATTAGCCCCTCCAAGGGGTCAAAACTCGACCGTGATTGGTCGATTTCCTTACGCTTATGTCTTACGTGCTTATGGAATTTCATGTGCGAAAGCCTTTAGGCCTAGTTCCACAATCCAGTTAACCCGAGTTTAAGTAGCGAATGGACCAATCAGGACCCAGTTTAACGTATTATACTCAGGTTAACTCGAGTTGTGAAACCGGCCCTTAATAGGCGATTTTTGGCGATAGTTTGGTACATGTACTAAGGTTGTTTTTGGTAGAGGCGGAGCTTATTCTGGTACATAACCATAGACTTACTAGAATAGACTGCTCATGAAGGTAGTGGGGGTATCCATCACTGAGAAAAGGATAACTGTCGTTAATATGAGTTTCTATCTCTTTCTAATGCAGAGTAGTGGGGAAGCATAGCGACCAATAACGGTGTCAGAGCGTGAGTGTGTAGTCATAGTATGCGTATTGTCGATGTGAGCTTCATGTATAGATACGTAAGTCACGCCCACTAGAAAGAGATAAAAACTCATATTAACGACAGTTATCCTTTTCTCAGTGACGGATACCCCCACTACCATAATGAACGCTCATGAGCAGTCTATTCTAGTAAGTCTATGTACATAACATCTTGTACCCTGTTTCATTTTTGGTATAGCGTGGTATCAACCAGCTAGATACCAAAACGACTGGCCACGCCTCTACCACAAACTACCAAACGCGCGAAAATGTTCTAGTAGAATCTGGTATACTTTGGTTGATATACCACAGTGACGCCAAAAATCGCCTAATGGTTTCATAAAATTAATATATGCAATATTGACATTATTTCTTATTATAATTTTAAACACATTATTTTTTTCTTTAACTTATTTAAGTTTAAATTATTTATCTTTATCACAGATGCTTTCTTACGTTAACGTAACGTAAGAATTTCTTGTGCGTTGCCGTACGATTGGTTTACGTGTCACGTAACGTAAGATTCTCACGTAAGATGGCGTAAGGCGCTACGGCAATGTTCGTGCGCTGGCCCTTACGGCTGCGTTCCAATCACGGACTTAGGCTGATGGCAGAGAATGAAATGTAAGCGCTTACATCTGTCGTAGTCGTGGACGTAAAGTAAGACAGAGAAAAACGTATACGTAAGTTACATGTACGTTTTTCTCTGCCTTACTTTACGTCCATGACTACGACAGACGTAAGCGCTAACATCTCGTTCTCTGCCATCAGCCTAAGGCTGGTTCTACAATAGCTGTCGTAAGTCGGATGTCGTAAGAGTTAACCAATCACAGTTGATTTTAGAGAAGAATAATCGAATACGATTGGTCAACTCTTACGACACCCGACTTACGACAGCTATTGTAGAATCGGCCTTAGGATATAGGGACGGAGCCTGAAGTGCCAGTTTAGACAAGGGGGGTATTATTTAAGGCGTGCGGGGGGAACCGCTGTCCGCCATATTCTTTTCCACTATCTTACACATAGATACTTACATGGATACTTGTCCGTGTATCTTACACACTACTATGTGAGTGCAGTGAAATAGGTTAGAGTGAATATGCACGTTTGATTATTCCTAAATCTTATTAAAATTATTTATTTATTTTAGTATATCAAGAAAATGGGGAAATGCATTGTGCCACGTCATCAATCAAACATGTCTTAGCCGAAGAAAATAATAAAAGAGATCAAAACTTCATTAACGAAAAAATTGATATGGACACAGAAAGATTATTAATATTAATTCAAAATTTTGATACACACTCTTACGTAAAAAATCCATGTACTGTGTCAGAGATTACTGAAACAATTATTTCTTATATAGCAGGTTCTATTGTTAAATCTTTACAGACAAAAATAAAATGTGAAGATTGTTTGAAAGCTTTAGAAGATACATCATCAAATTCTTCTTTAATTTCAATAAAAAGTAGAGGATTTTTAATTTATCCATCAAATGATGTAATTTTTATTTGTACAAAAGCTGAAAAAGTAATAAAAATGTGTCTTCATGAAAGCGGTGGTTTTTATTGAAAAAATTTTCAGATCAGTTTTTAATGAATCTTATAAAACGGTCATTAATAAATTGTAATTTATTATTTTCAAATTTAAAAGACCATAATAATAATCAAAGCCCTTTGGAATCTCATTCAACATATCTTATTGAAGCCATAATAAAACAATTTATCAAAATTAGATTAAATTATATTTGCTCTAAAACCGTTGACAAAAGCATTAGTGATAGACAAAAGTTTACTAAGTTAAACTTAAATTTAAACTGGCCATCAGAGCCAAACGCGGATGGTAGTGTGTAAGTTCAACGAGAATTAAGTTTTCGTTGACATTTATTTGTGTGCACAGGCCACAAAATTTTCTTGGTACGATACCAAGCAAATTTTTTAAATAATTCTCAATTCGAGAAATTATTTAATTATTATCCCTCTATTTCCCCCCTGTAGTGTTGTAGGCGAGAAAAATATCGGGCTGAAAGTCGCTGAATCGGGAATCGAACCCGAGTCTTTCGCTTGCCGGGCGACTGCTCTTACCACCAAAATTTGCTTGGTATCGTACCAAGAAAATTTTGTGCCCTGTGCACACAAATAAATGTCAACGAAAACTTAATTCTCGTTGAACTTACACACTACCATCCGCGTTTGGCTCTGATGGCCAGTTTAAATTTAAGTTTATATTTTAATATACAGAGCTTAATTTCTCATAGTTATTTTACTAAATTAATTCAACATAAACATCAATGAATGTTTATGCTAAATATATTTTAAATAATACGTTTTTTTTTATGAAATTTTATGAAATTATTAATTTTATGGAAGTTATAATGCTTTTTTCAGTTATTTTTTATTTTGTTACTTTTACATCTAAAATATTATTATTTATTGTACGTTTAGTATAAAATATATGTTTAAAATTTATGTTGCAAAATGTATTGCATATGTTTTTTACGTTTTGTTACGTTATAAGTTACGTTATATAAGTTGTTACGTTATATAAGTTATTATAATATATAATTCATAAAAAAGCTGTAACGCTAAAAAAATACATGTAAAAAATCTACAATTTTACTTTTTTATTCTAAATCTTTAAAAAAAATTGTGTTACTTAATAAGTTACGCGACGTCGGTGCGTTAGCCAGACCTGAACCTTTCACACATATAAGTTCTACGAGTTCTATGTGTGCGAAGCTGGAAACAAATATGGCGGCCCTCCCCCGCCGCGAATGTGCCTATCCCCTCTAGCTTAAGCTGATGGCAGAGAACGAGATGTTAGCGCTTACGTCTGTCGTAGTCATGGACGTAGAGTAAGGCAGAGAAAAACGTGCATGCAACTTACGTATACGTTTTTCTCTGTCTTACTTTACGTCCACGACTACGACAGATGTAAGCGCTTACATCTCGTTCTCTGCCATCAGCCTTATACTCCGTCCCTATATCCTAAGTCCGTGGTTCCAATATTCACTGCCAGTACTGAAAATTTATAATTACTATGAAATCAACCGGAAGAAATTACTAAACTTAATTATTTTTAATTTTCTGTAGCGTATTCCGTTTGTAAATTGTTTGTGATTAATTGTGAGTCTATTTTTAACGTTTGTGACAAATTAGTTTTTTTTGTAATTAACAATTTTATTTTTGTCATGATGTCAGCCGACACTTTTTGTAATAAACAATTTTTATGATAACTAACAATTGTATTTGATAGGAAATCGTTTGTGATTTACGAATATATCAATGTTACGTTCGTGAATCAAAGAATTTCTTCGTTTTTTGCAAAATGAGTTTTTCCTATAATTGTACTGCGCATGCGCAAAATGTATTTAACGCTTCTGTCTACAGAGAGCGCGTCGGCGCATTACGCGTGACGGAAAGTCGGCCCGGCGGCCAATCTACCGCGTTTTTAGAACTAGCAGAATATTATTGGCCACGCGCTCTATTTTTATAGTATACGTGACATAAACTATAGATTTGGGGATCGATCATGAATCTTTTCCCCTAGCGTAAATTAATGAAAGTGAAGAAAAGTGAAAACTTTTAAGTAAATTCATGAAAAGTAGAAAATTTTACTTAAACTCGTGAAAGATGAAAATTTTATGTGAAATGCTGAGTCGTTCAAAATGGCAGCTGCATGGTATGTTATTTTTAACGAAGAAAACAGAAACGAAAGAAATAATTTTCGTATTGTACGAAAATTTTTATGCGATACTCAAAATCCTTTCGACATTCCGGAAAGAAGATTTCAAGAAATATACAGGTAATAATTATTATTATTTATTATAATTTTCATATCCTTTTTATTGATTGAATAGGTTATGTGTATATTTATTATATCAAATGTTTTTTTTATTTTTAAGTTTATTTAAGTAAAAATTATGTATATACAATTCTTTTTAATTGATATACCTTACGAATGCAAATTTTTAGATTATCTCGAGAGGCGGTAATGCAGCTATGTATGGAGTTGCATCCGTATATGCCACAAGGTATTAAATCAACAGCAATTCCCTCTGAGTTGAAGGTACTTTACTTATCAAAGGAATATAATAATTGATAAACTGTTAATTTATTAATTTATTATATTTTTATCTTTTGTAGGATTTTGAATATATTAATTAAACAAATATTTTTATTTTATATTTAGATTTTAGCAACTTTGAATTTTTTTGCTTCTGGCTCATACCAACGGCGAATCGGTCAGGATTTTTTATCTAGTATGTGCCAAGCATCAATATCGGGATCAATTCATAGTGTCGTAGAAGCACTCAATTGGATTATGAGAAATTGGATTAAATTTCCGACAGAACATCGTGATATCGAATCTGTTAAAAGACAGTGTTTAATATTTTGTGTAGTTTTTATTACAACAAAAATTGTTTTGATTTACTATTTTTATTATTCTTATTTTAGATTTTGGGTTCATTATAGATTTCCAGGTGTAATAGGGGCTATCGACGGTACCCATGTTGCAATTTGGCCTCCAAATTCAGAACGGGAACATCTATACAGGGTGACCCATTTTAACTTAGGCAGCCAAATAACTCGAAAACTAAGCCCAGCAAACAAAAATGTTTCAGACAAAAGTTGTATGGTTTCGAGGGGGCCATAAGATGGTATCATTGGTTTGACCTTGAAGAGTCATTTGAAGGTCACGTGAAAGTCACTTCAATTTTTTTAAATGGAACACCCTATATATTTTTGCACATTCTTGTAGCTTATCTCGAGAGCTTTCCAAAACACTATAATTAACTACCTTTTCGTTAAGTACTTTTTGAGTTATGAGGCTTAAAATAATTTCTTAATTTTACATAAACCGTAAAATATTTTGTAAAATATTCATTTTTCGATTATCTTACCTTAATACTTTTATGTACAAAATAATGAAAGGAATCAATTGGTGTAAAGAAAACACATAGTTATTTTTAAGAAAAAATATGGAATTGTTAATTGCAAATTACATATTTTTTCTTCAAAACAACTATGTGTTTTTTTTACACCAATTGATTCCTCTCATTATTTTGTACGTAAAAGTATTAAGGTAAGATAATCGAAAAATGAATATTTTACAAAATATTTTACGGTTTATGTAAAATTAAGAAATTATTTCAAGCCTCATAACTCAAAAAGTACTTAACGAAAAGGTAGTTAATTATAGTGTTTTGGAAAGCTCTCGAGATAAGCTACAAGAATGTGCAAAAATATATAAGGTGTTCCATTTAAAAAAATTGAAGTGACTTTCACGTGACCTTCAAATGACTCTTCAAGGTCAAACCAATGGTACCATCTTATGGCCCCCTCGAAACCATACAACTTTTGTCTGAAACATTTTTGTTTGCTGGGCTTAGTTTTCGAGTTATTTGGCTGCCTAAGTTAAAATGGGTCACCCTGTATATTAATCGAAAACTTTATCATTCATTGAACGTTTTAATAGTATATTATATTAATCAAAAATTTTTTGTTTTAATAGTAAAAAAGTATAATCATAAAAAAAAATATATAACATTTTTTAAAAATATTTTTTAAGGTCAGTGATTTAAATGGAAAAATACTTGCTGTAAACAGTGGTCATGGAGGAAGGACCCACGATGCACGCGTTTGGAATGCTTCCCATATTTCGATACATTTAGAACAGCAGTTTCAAAATGGACGAATAAATACTTGGTTATTAGGTAAAACTCCTCTCTCTCTCTCTCTCTATTAAAAGATTGTTATTAATTTAAAACATAATAGTATTTAAACTTATTTTAAGTTTATTATAAATTACAAATGTGTACAATTTTTTTAGTTATTAATTTTAAAAAAATTTAATGTTGGTAATATATATATATATGTCCAAGTAAAGTGTTATAATTTTGATATTATAGGAGATTCCGGATATCCCCTACTACCTTACTTGATGACACCAAAATTAAGGCAATTAGAAGGATCACCTTCTGCTCGTTATACTAATGCTCACGTAAGAGCTCGATCATGTGTAGAACGAGCCATTGGAATGTTGAAGGGAAGATGGAGATGCCTGAGGAAGGAAAGAGTTTTGCATTACTCGCCAGAATTCTCTGGTAGAGCAATTTGTAATTTACATATATAGCAACTACATGTTTTTAAAATATTTGATAATATTAATTTATAGAATTTATTTTAGCTCTTATTGTAAATGCATGTTGCGTAGTTCAAAATATTGCAAAACATTACAATATCCCGCAACCGGAAATATATTTTGATGAATTAGATGAAAGGGAAAGAAATCTTGAAATATACAACGTAGAAGAAAATTTAAATGGCAATGAAATTCGAGAACGAATTATACAACAATATTTTAATTGAAAATATCGTTAAAGATTATAATTATTAAATATCGTAAAAGATTATATTTATTTTATTAAATTCTATTATATATATAATAATAAAATAATATTTTTCATTTTCTTTTTTATTTAATTAAATAAGACATCATTTATATGTATCACAATACTTATCTATTTTAAAGAAACAAAATAGTTTTATTACATCTAGTTATATATCACAACTGTCACTTATAATCTATTTTAAAGAATCAAAATACTTTTATTACATCTAGTTATGTATCACAAGTGTCACTTATAATCTATTTTAAAGAAACAAAATAATTTTATTACATCTAGTTATGTATCACAAGTGTCACTTATAATCTATTATAAAGAAATAAAATACTTTTATTACATCTAGTTATGTATCACAAGTGTCACTTATAATCTATTTTAAAGAAACAAAATAATTTTATTACATCTAGTTATGTATCACAAGTGTCACTTATAATCTATTATAAAGAAATAAAATACTTTTATTACATCTAGTTATGTAAAAAAATCTTATATCTAAATAACATGAAACACAAAATAAATTGACAAAGTCTTGATAATCAAAAAACAAACAAATAAAGTACATGCACAAAACGAAGTGCACAACTAGTGTGCACAACTTTGCAACATTACATGTGCTGTAACAAAAAAAATTATTTGAAAAATTATTTGATTAGATATTCTGCTATATAAATAAAAACATTAAAAATTTTTAATCAAATATTTACCTCCTTTTATGAAAAATCTTACAGCAATGATCCAAACGTATCCATGACAGTCCTTATTTTTTGTATTTCAATCAATGTAGATCGTTGTACCTCCAAAAGTTGTCGTTGAACATCTAATTCTTCTCTTTTTAACGATAGTTTTTCTTCTTGAATATTTATCATTTTAACAGACATCGATTTTGAATTCGTATTTGAATCTGAAAAATATTAAATGTCAAATAATCTTAGAAGTATGTTAAAAATTAAATCAATTTAATCATATTATTATAATGTCACAAATATCGCATACCATTCATATTATTTAAAGGCATACTGCTTGTACGTAATTTTTTATGTAATGGTACATTTTCAGTTTCTAAATTTTGTACTTGTTCTGAATTATTATCACAATATATTTCTTGAGAATTTTCTTTATCTAAATTTATTCCTCCTTCCGGAATATTTTCTAATCCTGCTACTTCCGGGGTTAAAAATTCAAATAATTCTTCTTCTAATGTTGAAAAAGATATTTTTATGGGAGATCCTCCACCTGTTCCTTGGTGATGAGCTCTTCGTTTAGTTTCTTTTTTTAGTACGTACATTTTCCAATCCTTCCATGTCTACAAATATAAAAATATTAAATTGTTATTTTGTAGTATTAACTTGTAGTATTTTATTGAAATTTACATGTCATAATATAACGATATTTACAAGCAAATTTTACTTTAGTTAGTGATTTATATACAAAGATAAAAAAGATAAATATATTACAATTATAAACATTAATTATAATAAAATAAAACAAATAATATTAATTATAATACCTTTAACCATTCCGAACTAGATTTTATGGGACCTTCATTCGCTGTGTTTATGACATTTGCCATATCCTCTAATAATTCTTTCTGAAATTGTATATTTATGTATTTAATACATTTTACATTATTAAAAATGATTATTATATCAAGTAATATTTACCATTTTTTGTTTACTTTCACCTTTCCGTCGCAATCTTCCTCTTGCCACTTCGGGATGTAACTTCATCCACTCAAGTAATATTCTTTTTTGATTATGTGTTGTATTCATTCTAAAAAAATTGATATTATATTGTATTGATAATCATATCGTGTTATAAATATAATTTAATCTGAAATATGTGACTTTATAATAATAATCATAAAAAGGGACTGTTCGCGAATGAACGCGGATTGTCGCGACAGCGCAGAATTTTAGAGAGCGCGACGAAGACGACCACAAACAGCTTTTCACGCAATAAAGAGACTCCACACGACACGTATTTTTTTGGTTTCTGAGGTTTTTATTTGAACACCACACAATTAAATAAAGAAATGTATTTACAATAAAATGTACAATGTTTCAGGAACTGGAAACGGCGACAAAGTCCGAAGACTAAAAGCGAGAAGTTTCTCGATGCCCGTTGAAATTCGAATTCTCGAGATTACAAATTATGCTGATTTTATTAATGCGCGATTCTTCTTAAAAAATAATATTTCGGTTTTCGAACAGGGACCATTTATATTTTTATTAAAGAACTTTTATTATTATTACATTATATAATATAAAACAAATTATTTGCACAAAGAATTAGATATAATTATAGTAATCTTACTCTGTTTATACATACTTTATTTATTAAATCTTTCTTTCTCTTATTTTTTGCAGTTGATTATTGTAAATAGGTTATCCATATGACTGTATCGCATATTAAAGTTATATTTCCAATTATGATATAACCTAAAGGAAACAAATATAACTAGATGAATTATTACTTGAATTTTTTACTACACAAAGCGCATGCTTAACGTTACATTATTTTTCACATTTTAACCAAGTCGTTTGATGGTTAAAAAATTACGTGAGAAAGTTCGCATTTACTCATAAAAAGAACATACTTCAACGAATCTAACAAGACTATATTACAAAGTGACAGCTCACGTGAAAATTTTTACCTGACAACAAATTCATGATAGAAAGAAAAAAAATAATGATACATAATTAAATTAATGGTACTTAATGTATATTTTAATACTAAATTACTTACGAGTTAATAAGTTATATTATATTAATCATACAAAATACTACATATATTTTCTTTTCTTATGAATTTTTCACATGAAATTTTTCACATGAAATTTATTATAGTGAAAGGTGAAAAATGAAAAAATTCACGTGAAATTCATGATCGATGCCTTGCAATATTGTCAGTGAATATCGGAATACAGGGTTATAGTGAATTCGATAGATTTACACTGACACTGAACTCGGGACTTCCGTTCGGACCTTTGACTGCGGCGGACGTGTTGCCAGAGTTCTTACCTGCTTTACTCGCAGTGTTCTTTAACAACCTCCCCCGTTGGGTGGGGAGTGCTTTAACGTTTATCCTACACGGTCTGTGACACGAGTATTTGCATACTCAATCGTTTGAGTGACTCGGCTGTTGGATACCGGCCGGAAAAAAATTTTTGCGCATCACGGCACCGCGCTGCCCGCGGCCATCTTGGTCGACCGCCGGCGTAGCCCAATCCATCGAGGGCACGGTTTGTAATCCTTTATCATGTCCATACAGGATCCTATGAACAGTTCTAATGAACCTCTAACTGCTTTTTCGCATGACAATGACGATTTTAATGTACAGTCTGCTTCTGATTTGACCGGACCTAGTGACGAGGACAGACTAAATTTTATTGCTCGCTCGCTCCCTCCTTTCTCCCCGTCCTCTGATCCCATTATAGAAATTGCGACGGAGATTGATTCTAATCCGAACATGTCTCTTTTACAGTCAAATAATGGAAATCCGAATTGTGTCGTTCCATCGACCGGACTTGACATGGACATTGACCCGTGTGCCCACACCTTGGACGTTGAATCGAAAGTCATCCGTAAGAGGAAAAAAGATCAAAGCACCGACTCGTCGTCAGTGAGTAAACGTCAAGTCCTGGGTGAGGGAAATAGTCAATCGTTTAAAGGTAAGGCAAAGTATGCCTCTATTTCTGCATCGTGTTCTACGTCGAATTCTGTGGACACTCAGGATCTACCCCCCTCTAGTGCGAACATGTACGATCATAATTCCTCGGGGCCTTTTGATGTAATAGTCCAAAAACTTGACAGTGCTAATTCTGCAAATTCTTCTATCGATCCATTAGCGGTCGGCCGCCTCCTTTTTTTCACTAATAAAAATGATATACTCGAGTTAAAGAAAACTGGATACTCTAAAATTAATATCCGCTTCAAAACTCGTGAAGCGGCAAATAAGTTAACTTCTAATCAAATACTAAAAGCAAAAGGTTACCATGCATACATTCCACTTTATCGCACGACTAGAAAGGGTATTATACGCGGAGTTCCGCTAGACCTCACTGATGGGGAGATCCTGGCTGGCCTTGAGTCCGCAATAACGGTGCTCTCAGTGCAGAGATTGAGTAGGCGAAGGGGAGGCCCCCTTCCTTCCTTTTCTTCTGCGCAAACTAAAGTAAACAGTAATGTAAATAGTAATGTAAATAGTAATGTAAATAGTAACAATGGTCTAATTCCTTCTCGCACTATACTTGTCACATTTAGAGGTCAGACCTTACCAGACTGTATATATTTGTATCTACTAAGACACTCTGTCCTCCCTTACGTTTCTAAAACTTTGTTATGCTTTTCTTGCCTTCGCTTTGGGCACATAGGCGCACAGTGTAAGAGCCGTGCTCGCTGCATGGATTGTGGTGGTGATAGGCACGGGGACAACGAGACCTGCCCCAAGAGGGACCTCCCCCCAGTTTGTATAAATTGTAAGGGGCCGCATAAGGCCTCCGATTATTCATGCCCCGAGTACATTCTTCAGAGGAAGATTAGAGAGATCTCCGCGCGTGAGAATATCCCCTTGTCGGAGGCCGCAAATAGTATACGGAGTCGTGAGCCGGCTTCTCATGGGGGTGGAGCATTGTTGAGGGACGGGGAGTACCCTGGGCTTCCAGGTTCTTCCCTCCCTTTCCGCGGGCGACTTGCTCCTTTCCCCTCTTCCCGTTCTCGTCTTTACTCTCAGGTGGTGGTACCTTCCCATACTGAGGGAACAAATTCTTCATCGGGAGTGTCTTTACCTCCCCCTTCGTCCTGTTCTTCTGATTTTTTTGGCTCTTTTCTTAAGGGTCCTTCTGAACCTAAACAAAAAATTACTAAACTAAATACCGGATCTCAAGACCAAAATAACAACGAAGCCTCACACCCACCCCCTCGATCATTAGTACGAACGTCCTCTCGGAGAGCTGATGCCTCTTCCGCCAGCTCCTTTTCCTCCCTGTTTTATCCTAACGGTAGGACCCCCTCGGTCTCCGGAAACGGGGTTGCCGTGGATGCTGAACCCGATCTTCTCCCAATACTTTTGCTTGTTCAGCGATTCCTGTGCCTTGAGGCGTCATATCTGAGTGCGTTCCTCCATCTGGTCTGTGTGTTGATGGAGAAGCTGGAGCCCATGCTTAGAACGCTTGGCATTCACGACATTATGAGCGGCCTTGTCGATCGTTTTTTGTTGACTCCTCTTGTCGGGCTTTCCGCCCGTGACTCCTCTCGCAATGACTGATCCGGCTCCAGGCGACCGGCCGACCTCGACATCTTTGGCCATACTCCAGTGGAACTGTCGTTCCATCTCAAATAAGTTTGATGCGTCGTCGTCTCTTTTTGGCGAATATGACGTGCTGGCTCTCTCTGAGACATGGTTGACTGTCGACTCTCGTCTTGACCTTCGTAATTTTATCATTTTTCGTAAAGACTCAGCCTCCCGTTTTGGGGGAGGCCTCGCCTTAGCTGTCCGTCCTTCTTTAACTTACTCTTATATTAATGACACTATTTTCTTTGAAGGTAGACTTGATAGCCAATCTATCTATCCATTTCGGCAATTACGACTTAACTATTATCTCCATCTACAGATATCCTAGGGGCTCCCTCTCCCCGGAAGAGTACGCTGCCCTTTTCGCCTTTTGTCATTCTTTTACTAATGTAATTCTGCTTGGTGATTTTAATGCACATCATATCGAGTGGGGCAGCGAACGATCTGACAATGAGGGTGAGCTTTTGCTTTCTGCAGCTGTAGAGGCCTCCTTCACTTGTATCAATAGTGGCTCTCCTACCTTTCTGACGCGGCCTGGACAAAGAGTCTCTGCTCTTGACCTTACTTTCATTTCCTCCACGATTATAGGTCTCTGCGATTGGGCAGTCCTCGAGGACACTTTCCTTAGCGATCACTACCCTACTACAATTTCTTTTAACCGTGCCCCCACTAGGAGGAGCTTCTTTTCTCACAAAATTAAACATTCAAAATTGCAAGACGAGCTCTTTGTTAAAAATCTGATCTCTTCATTGGAATCGCTAAGGGAGTCCTTGAGTGACCCCGCGCTGAATCCCGTCCAGAAATACACTTGCTTCACAGAGCATCTTCTGCGTCAGTGGTTCTCCAACCCGAGGAGCCTCACTTGAGGGATCGGCATTGTTCACGGAAAAGATTCTCCCCGCCAGCCCCTTGGTGGAATGACACCTGCCAACAGGCGGTCAGTAACAGACGTGTTCTTCTTTCAGCTTTCAAAAGGCACCCTTCATTTTCTAATTACCTTGCTTTTAAAAAACAAGAAGCAATCACTAGAAGAACTCGAAGGACGGAAAAGAGCAAAGGCTGGAAGGAATTTTGTGCCAGTCTTAATCCGAACACTCCTATCTCCCATCTGTGGAGTTTTATCAAGCGATTTCGAACCCGCCATTTTGAAAACCCTAACACTCCTCCCTCCTCTAATCTCCATCCCTCGCAATCAGTCCAGGAATCCATTAATTCCCTTTGTCCTCCATCCGTCTTTCACCGTACTTTTTCGTCAATTGACGAACTTCCTATGAATTATTCATGCAAAATGTTTGATTATCCTTTCTCTCTCCAGGAATTGATTTCGGTCACCCGCAAAAAACCCGTTCTTCTCCTGAATATGACAGAATTGATAATAGAATGCTCTCTCTTTTACCAGAAGAGTACCTAATGATTTTGCTTGATTTATTAAATTCTATTTTCGACTCCGGCTCTTTCCCTTGTACATGGCAACACTCTTTAGTATTCCTTATTCCCAAATCCTCTCCTGGTAAACTCCGCCCTATCTCCCTCACTTCATGTCTTCTTAAAGTCCTCGAGAGACTTATCCTGTATCGTCTGAGTTGGTGGGTGGAATCTTCTCTCATCCTTCCGCCTTTCCAGTTTGGATTTCGCAAAAGAACTTCATGCCTTGACAACCTGGGTATATTAACTACTGAAATCCATCACGGCTTTATTTCAAAGCAATCAACGAGCTGTTTGTTTCTTGATATACAGGGTGCCTTTGATAATGTTATTCCCTCCATTTTGACTTCTCAGCTCATTGACTTGGGCCTTCCGCCTAAATTCTGTTGGTTCGTTTACAGGTTGACATGTCTCAGGGAGTTGCAGTTCGTTGTAAATGGAGGACTCACAGAGAGCTTTTTCACTTATAAGGGCGTGCCTCAGGGCTCGATTTTGAGTCCGTTACTTTTTAATCTTTACCTATCAAAGTGTGGATCTGCTCTGACTGATGGCTGTCGGATGGTACAGTTCGCGGATGACATCGCCTTCTATAGGCGTTCTAGTGATATCGACTCCTCTTTATTGTCGCTCGAGCGGTCTGTGGGGGCTTTGTCGGCATTTCTATTCCAGAGGGGCCTAACGATTTCCCCCTCTAAATCGGCCCTCATGATTTTTACGAAAAAGAGAATTAACCCTGCGAGCTATTCTATTCTTTTGGAAAATGTCAGCATCTATCCAGTGCCCTCTGTCAGGTTTCTGGGGGTTTTTCTCGACCCCAAACTCTCCGGCAACCTTCACGCTAATTACGTCATTAATAAATCTGGCAAACTTGCTAATATAATAAAATTTTTAAGGGGAGTCTGGTGGGGCTCCCATCCCAGGACTTTGCTGAATATCTACAAGGCAATGATTAGGGGTACCTCGGATTACGCTTCTTTTCTTTTTCCGTTTCATAACAAGGGCCTCACGGAACGTTTTGAACGGGTGTCGCGTAGAGCCTTGAGATATTGTGTCGGATTTAGGAGTTCCACACCTTGTAACATAGTGTATGCGGAGACTTGCGTTGGACCCGCACGATTTAGATCGGATTATTTGGCTCAGAAACTTCTGTTCAAGTCTCTTGCCATCAGACCCAATATTTTAATTGACAACCTTCAGAAATTACATTTTTCTCATTTTGGGTCGGGTTTCTCTGCAGATCTGCTTGGCAGGTTTCCACTCTATCGGGCCTATCGCTGGGTAAAGGATTATAGAGCCAGGATCGCGGCTTTTACCAGGATTCCGTTGTTTCTGTTTCCTTATGAAACCTCTACTTTCATTCCAAAAGTTGACTACACCCCCCCACAGGTAGTGGAGCAGATCTCATCGGCGGCTGTTCCCCAGCTTGTTTTTCTCTCACATTTTTCGTATCTAATCGGAGATGGATGTACCTTTTTTACAGATGCATCTAAGAATGATTTATTCCCGCATTTAGGCGCTGCTTATTTTTCGCCTGATATGCTGATTCAGAGGAAATATAAGCTTGATAGTGGATTTTATGTCTTCTCAGCTGAATGCATTGCTATTATATGTGCCACAGACTGCATCTTGGAAAGGGGCATCAAAAGGTCTTTGATATTTACGGATTCCCGCAGCGTGGTGGAAACCGTGTCCAGCAATTCGCTGGACAGGGATCTTTCTTACCTTTTACTTGTATTGAAGAATAGGCTGAGGTCAGCCTTTTTGCAAAATCTCGACATCACTCTGGTCTGGGTTCCCTCCCATGTGGGGATACTTGGTAATGAGACGGCTGATTATCTGGCGAGGGAGGCTGCTCAAGGCGGGGAAACGATTGACTATCTCCCTCCCCACACTGACCTTTACTCCATGGCTCGGGAAAAATATTATGATACGGTCGAGAACTACTTGCGTACACAGTCAGAACTCCGCGGTGCGCAATATTTCGGCCTATACCCGGCCTTTTCAAAGAGACCGTGGTTCGATAGACTCAATCTCTCTCGCAGGGAAATAACAACTATTTGCAGAATACGGTCTAATCACTATAATTTGAATTACAGCCTTCATAGGTGTGGTATTGTCAGACGCCCAGACTGTCCTTGTGGCTCACCCAGACAGGACATCCAACACATACTGTGGACCTGTCCATTGTTGAACCATCACCGAACGCAACTGACGGGCTCGCTCAGGAAAGCCTTGGGCGCGCCTCCTCCTTACGACGTTTTTGTGGTCCTAAAAAATCCTTCCATTGAGATTATAAATCCCCTCTTAACCTTCCTGCATAAAGCTTTGTGTCCACGATGCTAGAAATCGGTCCGAGTTCTCGGACCGAGAAATGTGTAGCCAATGAAATTGCTGCCTTTCCGTAAAAACTGCATATTAATTGGCTACACATTTTTCGATCCGAGGACTCGGACCGATTTCTAGCATCGTGGACACAAGGCTTAAGACCGATGTGCACATATGACCCGTTCGCTCAAGCTCTGGTCGAACCAACGTAATTTGAAAATAAAGAAGATATCTGGCAGCATGGGCGAAAAATAATATTGCCCAGTGCCATAACGGAAGAAGAAGAATGACACTGAACTCGTATTGCACTGAACTGTACGAGTGCAGTACTAGGTCCAATCAACACTCAACACGTTATGTTGCACTGAAATGAGACTAGTGTCGACCGGACCTAGTGCTGCACTCGTACAGTTTAGTGCAATACGAGTTCAATGTGAGAGATACAACGTTCGTTGATATTACACTGAAAACGAAATAGGTAAATATGAGTGTAATTTTCAAAAAATTTATATTTGATAGTAACAAACAAATAATAGAAGACGGGACTTGTATTTTATGTGAGGTAGAAAATGAAGCAGGTAAGACTTTAGAAATAAATATATTTATAAAAGGTGTGTGTTTTTATATATAGTTCTGTGAAATATGATATTTTATTACCATAAAAATGCTAGCAATTTTGCATCATTTGATATTGTGCGATTATTAATACCATTTTTGCAAAAATCCGATTCTTTATGTAAATCTTTTAAATACAAATATGTACTTCGCTGCAAGCGAAAATTTCTCTGAAACTAAATATTATATAGTAGAATATATTTAGAATATAATTATACAGTAAAAGTCTAAAATTATCTACAATAAATAAATAAATATATATATATATATATATATATATATATATGTAGATTATTTTATATGCTTCTTACTTTATCATTTCGAAAATATATATATTTATTGTTATATAAATACTTACTTCTTCATCTGAATACTCATTTATTATATCTAAAAAGTTTTTTATTTTTGGCTCTAATTTTATCAAAATTGGAATAAAATTTATCCCCCCGTACTACTGCTTTCTAAAATTTCGTCCAAAAATATCAATCGCTCCATTATTTCCCGGTATAATAGCCAGTACACTGATGACTGTAAAATGGGGAAAAACTTGCTTGGGCGTTTTGTCGAAACATGTACTAGTGGGGTCGACAAGGGGGGTAATAGGGCGCGGGAGGGGTGTGACCAATCAGGGTAAAAGGAGTAAAGATTTCTTTAACCTGATTGGTCAATCAAACGCTTCAAAGCATCCTCAGCGTCATGATACGAAGAGTGCGGTACACTGAACAGGGATTGTCGATCGAACACGTTGCACTGAAAACATTTGCACTCAGTGTACACTAGGCAGGCGACGAATTATATTAGAGTAGTAGAGAGAGAAAAATGAGAGGTGGGGGGGCCCGGTAAAAAACGTGCACCTAAACTACGAAGCCAAGGTGCACGAATGTTCTCAGAGGGTAACATATAAGGTGCACAATTTCTGGTTCTGTTCCGTGCTATGTGCACAAAATGTCGGTAGCACCAGTGCTGTATAGCAAGGTGCTCACGTATATCAAATAAATTTTAATATAAATGAGAAATGACGAATTTGCGATCCTCTCTCTCTCCTCTCTCTCTCTCTCTCTCTCTCTCTCTCTCTCTCTTTTTATTATATATATATTTTTTTTTTTTTTTTTTTTTTATTTTTCCCCTTATATATGAATGCAATGAGCAGCGACATATTTTTTCTTAAGAACAATCATATGTTTTCTTTACATTAACTGATTCCTCTTATTATTCTATGCATAAAATTATTAAAGTAAAATAATCGAAAAATGAACATTTCATCAGATATTTTATATAAAATTATGTCAACTGAAAGAATCCACCCCAACGATGCAAAAAACTTAAAAAGACTTTAAATTTAACCTTATTTTTAAATTTTTTTGTGTGGGGAATTCAATTTTTGACTATCTTATCTTTATAACTTTTTACACGGAATATTGCGAAGAATCGATTTATATTAAAAAATTAGGATGGTTCCATTAAAAAATATGAAGATAATCTTGAAATCTCTGAAACGCTTCCACTTACGAAAACAATATTATTAGTATATCATAGTCCTTTTAATCGTACAATTTTCGTAATTAGAATTTTTTCATATCTGTAAAAATAGCGTACATATTTCAAGTGAGCAAAGATGTGTGTGTGTGTGTGTGTGGGGGGGGAGGGAGGAGGGGGAAGAAGAAGAAAATAAAAAAAATAGGGGGGGGGTGAGATTTTTGCGATTAAAATGATATCAAACACGACGTAAATCGGATAATTTTTAATTGGTCTGGTAATAAAACTTTTGATTATATATATTTAACTACATTTATACGATTGATACCGTGTTTGATGTTATTTTAATCGCAAAATTTTCATTATTCCATTAAAATTACTCGCATACCCTTATAAATATATCTTAAAATAATTAACTTATTTATTTGTCACAATTTGTCATCGGCCGCTTGGCAGCGGCAGATTTGATAACGCGATGAGCATGACAGTATATGAGTACGTAAGAGCGAGTGAAACAATAACAGAAGCAAGCAATAATAGGAGCGAGCGAGAGAGAAATAGTATGCCAGGCTGCAAGAAAGACTCGATTTCCGAGTCTTCGTTGCTCGTGCTATTGCTATCTCGCTCGCTCTTATTGCCATTTCGCTCTCTCTTATTACCCTCTCGCTTGCTCACATAACTCCCGTATACGCTACACACACACACACACACACACACACACACACACACACATAACTTTGCTCACTTGAAATATGTACGCTATTTTTACAGATATGAAAAAATTCTAATTACGAAAATTGTACGATTAAAAGGACTATGATATACTAATAATATTGTTTTCGTAAGTGGAAGCGTTTCAGAGATTTCAAGATTATCTTCATATTTTTTAATGGAACCATCCTAATTTTTTAATATAAATCGATTCTTCGCAATATTCCGTGTAAAAAGTTATAAAGATAAGATAGTCAAAAATTGAATAGTTAACGAGATATTTCCCAGACAGCACAAAAAGGCCAAAAGATGTCTTAAAGACGTCTTTAAGTCGTCTTTTAGATGTCTTTTGGACATGTGTGCTGTCTGGGTTGATTCTTTCAGTTGACATAATTTTATATAAAATATCTGATGAAATGTTCATTTTTCGATTATTTTACTTTAATAATTTTATGCATAGAATAATAAGAGGAATCAGTTAATGTAAAGAAAACATATGATTGTTCTTAAGAAAAAATATGTCGCTGCTCATTGCATTCATATATAAGGGGAAAAATAAAAAAAAAAAAAAAAAAAAAATATATATATATATATAGAGAGAGAGAGAGAGAGAGAGAGAGAGAGAGAGAGAGAGAGAGAGAGAGAGAGAGGATCGCAAATTCGTCATTTCTCATTTATATTAAAATTTATTTGATATACGTGAGCACCTTGCTATACAGCACTGGTGCTACCGACATTTTGTGCACATAGCACGGAACAGAACCAGAAATTGTGCACCTTATATGTTACCCTCTGAGAACATTCGTGCACCTTGGCTTCGTAGTTTAGGTGCACGTTTTTTAGGTCCACAGAGGGCGTATCGCTTTCAGGGATCACCTAAAAGCGGGCCATGACACCTCTCATTCTTCTCTCTGTAGTAGTTTTGGAGCAACTGCCACATATCACGCTTGTTTACAATCTTTTAACGTAATATATAATATTAGATAATTTATGTGTATATTTATATTAAATTTTAGTTTATTAATTTATATTTATATTAATTTTTTATGTGAGAAAAAATATTTATTCTGTAAATTGTTTGTAAGTGTATTTCCATCGTTAATGACCGTGGTTAGTTCATTTGGAATTTCAATTTTCTCGTTAACATGTCTTATTAAGACATATCTAATTAACAAATTTCATCTTTACTTACTTACATCTTTAATTACGTTGTAATTGGATATTAAGAAGTAATATTAAATGAGTGCAAAGATGAACTAAACTAAAACAAGTAAAATGTATATGTGAGGAAATGTAATAACACAATAGGATAATACAAGGATATATTAGATAAGTATTTATTTATAAAATGATATAAAAATGTGTTACAATTTTAAGTATGATACTTTGTGTAAAATTGTTTGTTACAGGAGAAAACAACAGTCAAATTTTAAACGAAATTATTGAAATTTATTTTTTATATAAATTTTATATAAATCGCAGCAGAAGGCTCTATTTTCTGTGATGAGCATGATTGAATGCTTTTTTTAGAAAGATCATTGTATATTTCCCAACGATTTGTTGTTCTCCAACAATACGCTAAGTAGTGATTTGGTAAATATGCTGCAATTCCTGTTAATCTATATTCATTATCTCCTAAAATTAACGATGTAGGTATTTCAAACAGTTTTTACATCTTTTTGTTTTTGACAAATTATTTGAATATCTGACATCTAACTCTATAAAAATATGATCATTTAAATTTGTTATCTCTGTTGCAGATCCACCGCAAGAACATTTTTTGTTATAAATTTTAGGAACAAACTGTAATGCATGCTGCAATGATTTGAAACCATTGTTTGTTATGATTGAGTGATTCGGTGACAGAGTTGGTATGTTAAATGTTGATATAGAACAATTATTACAATCCCTTGTTCGACTTGCACTAGAATAGCCTTGACATAATTCAGTCCACAAGTTTATAATATTATCAGTAGCATCTATTATTAACAATTTCTCTCTATTCATTAACTTTTTGTCAGAGTACATATTATTTAAGATTACAGCAAGTTCTTTTAGTGCATTTGCTAGAGATGTGTTTGTCATCAATTGTTTAATTAAAATTAAGAACTTATTATTTGCTTGTCCTATTTTGGCAAAATAATGTGAGTTATCTACCACACCAGTTAATATAATTTGAGTGATTGTATCAAATCCACATGTGTTTTTGATGTGTGTGGTATTACCATTAATTATAACAGGTTTACACAAATTTCCATTTGGAAGGAAAACAAATTTGATTTTTTTTAAATTTGGAAAATTATTTTGGAGGGATATTTCAGGAAATGATCTAAAAAATTTGGATTTTGTTTTAATGGAGATATTCTGTGATGAATTTTCATTATTATTGATATTAGTATTAGTCATAGCATAAGAGTGGTCTTTCGTTAATGGTTTACATATATCAAATTTAACTTTTTTTTGAGGAATTAATTCATTGTGAATGCTATTATTACATATTTCTCGAATAGTTAAATCTGCTGTATTTTTCGTGGATATAATATCTGCAGTATTTCTATCGATTATATCATGATTAATAGAATTTTCTACAGAATTTATTTTAGTACTTTCATCAATAATGTCATCAAATTGTTCATCAAATTGTTCAATATTTATATCACTTATATTATAGACTTATTGCTAGTAAAGGAAAGGTCTGCGGCAACATTTGATTGAAATATAGGAATATCAGCCTTTCCACGCCAATTTTCTTGACTTACTGGAGAGAATTTGTTACAAAAATTGTTCAAAGTATAATTATTTGCGCATTTTTCTTTTGTAGATTGAAGCGGATATTTATTAATAAGATCAGACTCAGGACATCCCTTCATTTTAAAATTAAATAATGTCGATGAAAAAATACGCGTTCCTCCAATTAGATCTAATAAATGAATTTTGACAAATTTATCGACACGTAAATTTTTATGATATTTTGATAATACTCGCTCTTTTATATCTCTAAAATTTAATTCACAAGAACTAGAAGTCGCGTGGTCAGAAAAATATGGTGTTCCTAAAGCTGTCCATAAAGGAAATTCTTTTCCTATTCGCTGAAGCTCATCTATAAAATTTGGTAAATAGAACGCGTTTAACTTAACACCAATATTTTTTGTTCCTCGTGCTTCTTCAATTATATCTTTAATAAATTTTTCAATTGGAGAATTAGCATCATTTAAATCTTCATTATTAATGTCAATACTTGTATCATCTAAATCAACTTGAAAATAATTATGTACATTTATTGGTCTAACAGCTATATAAGCTTCTAATTTTTTTCGTGCATCTTTAGCGGATATTGCACATGTGGACTGAATTAAGGCATCCTCATAAGATTGCAAGGCTATCACACAGGTCAATTTAAAAATTTCTAAAAAATCTTTCAAGTTTTGACAGTCAACCATCAGAGCAACGCAACGCATATAAAAATCTTTAACAGCGGAATGGCGAAGATGTTTAAAACAATTCCATCTAGAAATTAAGTGTATCAAATGAGATACATCAATTCTAATATAAGTTTGAACAATATCAATTGTCATACCGCCATTTTCCATGATACATTTGAAGCACTTATCAATATAATTTTTCAGAGATAATTCATTAAATGCTTTTGTGCAAGCTAAAAGAAGTGCCCTTGAATAATCTAATGTAACTTCTGTTGGTTTCCGTGTAACTCGTCGCAACCATTTACGGAGCCAAAAATGTATTATATCTGCATCTTGCGCTTCTGTCAACATCTGATATACAGACAAAATAGTATTATCAAAATTAATAACTATGCAATATAAAAAAATATGAGCTGATTTCAACTCTTTTGGCCGTTTTAACTTTTGCACAATGCTGCCAGTAGCATCAATACTTATTTTTGATTTTTTTGTAGTACTGCAATATTGTTGAAAAATTGAAGTCTGTTCTGGTGTCCCATAAAATAAAAAAAAGGATTATACGCAACATCCTGAATAGAGCCAATAAACGGTGGCTCAAACTGCATTTTATATAAAGCTTCAATTAGATTTAATCTGTCTTCTTTCTTGACATTAAGTTCTTCATCTATACATTCATTCTTTGCATGTCGCAGAACATCAAGTGTTGGTATGATTGGTCCTTCAGTATCTCCTTTATTTAAGTTTTGTCTGGCTAATTTTTTTAAAACATTAGCACAGCCTTCATTTACACACTCCTTGCCGATTTCTTTTCTTCGAGATACTCTCAAAGGTCGTCGAATATCTTCATGTTTAACAAACGTTGTATTTCGAGTTTTTACATGAATTAAAAAATCACAGTCTTTCTTCGGTTCTTTTTCAGCAACACCATAAAATAAATTTTTGCATTTATCACTGCCACATTGTCCACTAATTTTTAGAAAATACTTTTTCTTTAGAGAAGTATTGACTTCAGCTCTTTTAAAAAAATAAGCACAAGGAAGCTTATGTTGTTTCCAAAAAGCTGTAGAAATTACATCTGTCCATACATATGGTTTTAATGTATGATTTGATCGTTTATCAGAATCGATGGGTTTAATTTGAGACCATTCCTCTGCCGTTAAAAACAAATCAAACCACTCTTCTCCTTTCAGTAGAGAACAATTACTTGATTCATTTTTAAAATGAGTTAATTCTCCACTAGTTGACAAAATAGAATCATTAAAACTAGATGAAGAGCATGAAGTGTTATACGTAATGCTATATGTTTGAGGTGATTCAACACTAATTCCCATTTTGTCTCGTGCTTCTGTTAAGATATTTCGTCGATTATATTTAACATTTGTATACCAAGAGCGAGCATCCCAAGCATTATTAAATTCTTTACTTAAATCCTTCCAAACTTGTGATGTAAAAAAAGGAATACTTGTTTTAAAATCGTCCATATGGCTTATAATGCCATTGATAGCATCTTCTTTTGATATTGCACATTGACGAGGCATTATATTAATATAAATTTCTTAATGTAAACTCAATTAAAAAGAAATTTTTACTTTTACCAAGCCTTAGACTAATGATAATATTGTCACTGCTGTATTTCTTTAGTCTATTAAAATAAATGAGATGACGTTCTCAACAATATAATGTATATAGTGTTCTCAACAATATAGTGTTTAACAACAATATCGTGTTCTCCATTTAATATATCGATCCGAACATTTTAAATCATAATTTACTATTCTCGTTTTTGAGCCAAATCAATTCAATTAAAAATATTAACAGTTTATAATAGGCAAAATTACTTTCTTAACTAATTAAAAATTATTAAACTATACTTTCTTGCAAATAAAATATATTAGTATTAAATAAATATCTCTAATCTTTTAACTGTCAACACTAAGGTTAAATAAATTATTTTACTATTAATTTATAGTTTATAAAAAAATTAATTAACAATTAAATATATAATTTTAAAAAATAAAAAAAGAACTTTAAAAAATTTTTTTTTAATCTTTAGAAACTTAAAAATCCTTTCATTAAACAATTGATGACAAACACATCTCTAGCAAATGCACTAAAAGAACGTGCTGTAATCTTAAATATGTACTCTGACAAAAAGTTAATGAATAGAGAGAAATTGTTAATAATAGATGCTACTGATAATATTATAAACTTGTGGACTGAATTATGTCAAGGCTATTCTAGTGCAAGTCGAACAAGGGATTGTAATAATTGTTCTATATCAACATTTAACATACCAACTCTGTCACCGAATCACTCAATCATAACAAACAATGGTTTCAAATCATTGCAGCATGCATTACAGTTTGTTCCTAAAATTTATAACAAAAAATGTTCTTGGATCTGCAACAGAGATAACAAATTTAAATGATCATATTTTTATAGAGTTAGATGTCAGATATTCAAATAATTTGTCAAAAACAAAAAGATGTTAAACTGTCTGAAATACCTACATCGTTAATTTTAGGAGATAATGAATATAGATTAACAGGAATTGCAGCATATTTACCAAATCACTACTTAGCGTATTGTTGGAGAACAACAAATCGTTGGGAAATATACAATGATCTTTCTAAAAAAAGCGTTTAATCATTCTCATCACAGAAAATAGAGCCTTCTGCTGCGATTTATATAAAATTTATATAAAAAATAAATTTCAATAATTTCGTTTAAAATTTGGCTGTTGTTTTCTCCTGTAACAAACAATTTTACACAAAGTATCATACTTAAAATTGTAACACATTTTTATATCATTTTATAAATAAATACTTATCTAATATATCCTTGTATTATCCTATTGTGTTATTACATTTCCTCACATATACATTTTACTTGTTTTAGTTTAGTTCATCTTTGCACTCATTTAATATTACTTCTTAATATCCAATTACAATGTAATTAAAGATGTAAGTAAGTAAAGATGAAATTTGTTAATTAGATATGTCTTAATAAGACATGTTAACGAGAAAATTGAAATTCCAAATGAACTAACCACGGTCACAAACGATGGAAATACACTTACAAACAATTTACAGAATAAATATTTTTTCTCACATAAAAAATATAAATATAAATTAATAAACTAAAATTTAATATGAATATACACATAAATTATCTAATATTATATATTACGTTAAAAGATTGTAAACAAGCGTGATATGTGGTAGTTGCTCCAAAACTACTAACTCTAACCCTGTATTCCGATATTCACTGACAATATTGCAAATCTATAGTTTATGTCACGTATACTATAGAAATAGAGCGCGTGGCCAATAATATTCTGCTAGTTCTAAAAACGCGGTAGATGATTGGCCGCCGGGCCGACTTCCGTCACGCGTAATGCGCCGACGCGCTCTCTGTAGACAGAAGCATTAAATACATTTTGCGCATGCGCAGTACAATTATAGAAAAAACTCATTTTGCAAAAAACGAAGAAATTCTTTGATTCACAAACGTAACATTGGTATATTCGTAAATCACAAACGATTTCCTATCAAATACAATTGTTAGTTATCACAAAAATTGTTTATTACGAAAAGTGTCGGCTGACATCATGACAAAAATAAAATTGTTAATTACAAAAAAACGAATTTGTCACAAACGTTAAAAATAGACTCACAATTAATGACAAACAATTTACAAACGAAATACGCTAGAGAAAATTAAAAATAATTAAGTTTTTAATAATTTAGTAATTTCTTCCGGCTAGCTTCATAGTAATAAATTTATAGTTTACGTGACGTACACTATAGATTTTCAGTACTGGCTGTGAATATTGGAACATAGCCTAGACTGTCACTTTTACGTCTTAAAAACGTCAACTCGTAACGTCATGAATAATCAGTGAATGACCAATTTGAAACATCAAAATGATGTGTGCTTGCTAGCTGGGTGGCTGTAAGAAATCAAAATAGAAATCAATATAACTTCAAGAACTAGAGATCCAATTATTATAATTTAAATCAGGCCTGACCTCGTGGGCGCCCACGGGGCACGAGAGGAGGAGAACATGTCCCCTCTTCTCGCGAATGCCTCTTCCCGTCTTTCCTTTCAGGTTCCTCGATCCACCTATCCCCTCTATAAGGCTGTCACTCTCGCGCGCTCTTCCTTATTCCACATATTCGTCAGCACTCTACACTCATTGTCAGCATGTACGATGCACGCGTCTCGCGCCAGTGGAAGGGGAAGCGGGGAAGCACGAGCTATAGTTCGTGGGCCAGGTCTGATTTAAATTATAGTCTCTACGGGCCTGAACAGAATGGCTGCCTTATAATTTTAAGGCTATGTTTTATGCCTTAAGTCTTTGTCTTAGGTAACGCACAATACTGTGTGTTATGTCTCGAGTCTTATGTATACGCGAACGTTTATTTCTTACAAACGTTCGCGTATACATAAGACTCGAGACATAACACACAGTATTGTGCGTTACCTAAGACAAAGACCTAAGGCATAAAACATAGTCTTAAAATTATAAGGCAGCCATTCTGCTCAGGCCCTACAAGTTTAACATTATTAAATCTCCAGCATGCAAGCATGTGAGCATTTCAGTCAAGATATCAATCATATCCTATGGATATAGCCCCTTCTTTCTACAGGGTGTTCCGTAAGTCGAGGTAAATCGCTCGGGAGATGAATGGGGAACCAAAAACAAGAAAGAAAGTTGATACAAACATAGGTCCGAAAATGCGTTGTTTTCGAGTTAGCGCTATTTTTGTTAAAATTTGAAATTGCTTTGCTTTCGAATTTTTTTGTCAAAATTGAAACATGAGATGGTTTTTATGAGTTTCAAAACATAATTGAAGTCAAATAAAAGTTGCGGGGGCACAAGCCGCTCATGTGCATGGTTCGTTGCGCGGTTCCCCCCTCCCCGCAACTTTTATTTGACTTTAATTATGTTTTGAAACTCATAAAAACCATCTCATGTTTCAATTTTGACAAAAAAATTTAAAAGCAAAGCAATTTCAAATTTTAACAAAAATGGCTCTAACTCGAAAACAACGCATTTTCAGACTTATGTTTGTATCAACTTTCTTTCTTGTTTTTGGTCCCCCATTCATCTCCCGAGCGATTTACCTCGACTTACGAAACACCCTGTATATTTCGTTCTTTTTTGTTCTTCTCCCTTCATAAATCTCTTGATGCTTATATCCATAAATTACTTCAAAATCCATCATTATCACTCCAATTCTAAATTTCCTCCACAAATATAATCTCCATGTCTAAATTGTCCTCTCCTTAACCTCTTTCTATAGATTGAAATTTAACATTTAAAGTGAATTAAATTATTAGATTAATCATGGCAGAATGAACAAGAAAACACTTGCTCTTCACTATAAAAAGAAAGAAGAAGAAGACTTCAATATTAAACAAGCCACAATCTTCTAGGCTCCATAAGCGTATTTGAAACAATTTTCTCTCCAAACATCCTTAAAAATCATAATTATCTTATACTAACAATCAAAGATAAATTGAAATTCTGATCTTCTTAACATTAGTATTGTGCTCATCTGGATCCCTGCACATACAAATATTTTAGAAAATGAAACCGCCTATACAGTACAGAATACTGTAGCAATATATATTATTAATATTGTTGTAATATTGCAGCAACATTGCAATATTGCCACAATATTGCTACAATGTTCTGTACTGTATCGGCGCTACGACATATTAGCTAAAAATATCATACGCTGTAGAATAATCTTTCAATTTCGCATTTCTTCATACCTACTTATTTTTCTACTCAAAAGAAAAATTATGCAAAACTATTCAAGATCTTCTCAAACTAACAAGCCTTCAAAAGATTCTCTGTACTTTAAATACTATCCAGTATTCAGAATTTTCTCTGGTTCTATGAAATAAAAACTGGCCGTTTAGAAATTAACAAATTTTAAGGATCAGAAAGATATAACCATTATAATTTATCATTAAATCACAGTCTTCACAAATGCAATATCGTAAAGTCCCCTGCATGTAACTATGGTCACTTCAATCAAAATATAAATTACATCTTATGGATTTGTCCTCTTCTTTCCGCACATCATCCTCTTTTGTTTTCCTCCCTCCAAGAATCTTCTAACGCTCATGCACCAAGAAATATCCACAAATAGCTACAAAATCCGACACTAAAAATCGTCATCCCAATCCTAAATTTTCTTTATAAAAATAATCTTTCCATTTAAACCTTCCTTTCCTAATCCACTCTCAACAGATTGTAGCCGCAATACATGAAGAATATCAAATATAATATTAAGTCTGATCATAGCAGAATAAACGAGAAAATATTTGCTCTTTGCCAAAAGAAGAAGAAAACATAAACATAACATCATAACATCAATTGGCTATCAAATAAGAAATTTTGATAGTCCTGAAAATCTTTGTATTAATAATCAATTATATGATATCTATGTTTGTATATTTTTTGTTGAAAAATTCTCATAATATACATGACTGCTTTATTGAATATTTTCATAACACATCTTGTCAATCTCCTTGGCAAATATCATATACAGGGTGAGTTTTATTTCGTGTGCCAGTCTTTTTATCATGCGGGAGATTATCGACTGCATAATAAATTGATCGGTACATAAATGTCAATTATTTGGATCGACCGTATCGAAGGTCCGAATATAATGTGTACAATAATAATAATAATAAATATGTAGCTTTAATAATAATAATAATAATAATAATAATAATAATAAATGCATACTACATAAGTTCAGCTTTTAATTTGCTTTAATTTTACACATTATATTCGAGCCTTTGATACGGTCGATCCAAATAATTGACATACAGGGTGTTCCATTTTAAATAATACGCTCAAATATCTCCGAAACGGTGCATTAAATGAAAAGATGTTTCAAACAAAAGTTGTATGGCTTGTGAAGGGGACCATCAGATGGTGGCAATGATTTGACCTTGGAGAGTCATTTGAAGGTCACGTGAAGGTCACCGTCAATTTCTTAAATGGAACCCCCTATTTTTTATTGCATATTCTTGTAGCTTAGCTCGAGAGCTTTCCAAAACACTATAATAAAATATTTTTCCCTCAAGTACTTTTTAAGTTATAAGGCTTGAAATCATTTCTTAATTTTACATAAACCGTAAAATATCTTGTAAAATATTCATTTTTCGATTATCTTACCTTAATACTTTTATGTACAAAATAATGAGAGGAATCAATTGGTGTAAAGAAAACACATAGTTGTTTCGAAGAAAAAAAATGTAATTTGCACTTAATTACATATTTTTTCTTCGAAATAACTATGTGTTTTCTTTACACCAATTGATTCCTCTCATTATTTTGTACATAAAAGTATTAAGGTAAGATAATCGAAAAATGAATATTTTACAAGATATTTTATGGTTTATGTAAAATTAAGAAATGATTTCAAGTCTTATAACTTAAAAAGTACTTGAGGGAAAAATATTTTATTATAGTGTTTTGGAAAGCTCTCGAGCTAAGCTACAAGAATATGCAATAAAAAATAGGGGGTTCCATTTAAGAAGTTGACGGTGACCTTCACGTGACCTTCAAATGACTCTCCAAGGTCAAATCATTGCCACCATCTGATGGTCCCCTTCAAGCCATACAACTTTTGTTTGAAACATCTTTTCATTTAACGCACCGTTTCGAAGATATTTGAGCGTATTATTTAAAATGGGACACCCTGTATATCTATAAAATAATCTAATAAAAAATATTTAAACACAGAAGTGTAATTATTTGTTACATTTTTATTATTATATTTAAATAATATATATTGTATATATTTTTATCATATAATAATATATTTCTACATATTTCTATTTAAATAAAATTCTCCTTGTTATTTAATTTATTTTATATTTATGTTTACTTACATTATTAATTGTTACTACATTATAACACAACTGTTAACGATATAAATGATCAGCATGGATATTACTAGCGATTTCAGATTCCCATTTATCTCCATTATTTAAAAGTTTTTCTTTGTTATACAGCATTTCTTCATGAGTTTCACTTGAAAATTCAAAATTTGGACCCTGTAAAACGATTTCTTAATAATATGATTTTAAAATAATTATAAAATTCTTTCGTTTTATATTATTCTACTTCTTCTCTATTTTATTAATAGAAGAACTTTGATACCTCAACAATAGCATCTACCGGACAAGCCTCTTGACAAAATCCACAATAAATACATTTAGACATATCAATATCATATCTTGTAGTACGTCGAGATCCATCTGCTCTTTCTTCTGCTTCAATTGTAATAGCTTGTGCAGGGCATATTGCTTCACATAACTTACAAGCAATACATCTTTCTTCTCCAGAGGGATATCTAAATAACATAAAGGAATAGCTAGTTTGGATAATTCTATTATAAAAATAATATTACATCAATTTATACATTTTATTAGTTTTGTATTCACAATAAAGGAAAAAATTAAAAAATTTCATTTAAAATATTTCTTTGTAATGAAGCAAAACCATAAGAAGCATAAAATAATAGGAAGCGAATATATTTCACACATGAATGATAAACTAAGATTTCATACGCTTAAGCACAAAGAAATGACAAATGAAAGAAATGCTCCTATGAATGGGCTTTTTATGATTATTGTAGAAATTTACAATAGTATTGTCATTATATATTTTCTGCTTTTTCATACATTAAATTAGTACTTCTTTTTACGAATAATAGCTACAAGAATTAAAGACATCATAAAAATGATTCGAGTAAAAATTTGCGGCATGTTTCAATTTCAGCTGTCAAAGATCAATCAATATTGAAGATATGAAAGATATTGATGATATGAAGATATTTATTTTGCTATGTTGTACCAGACAAATAAATTATAATAGAATTAGATTTGCCATTTATTCATCTTGTATTTTGGAATATTTTAGAATATTTGCAATGAAATACAAATTGTGTAATTGTTTCAGTAGAAAGTAATTAAATCAGGAAGTTTTATAAGAGTATTTCTTTCACTTATCATTTCATCATGTTTGAGCACGCGAAATCTCAACTCTGTTATTCGAAAAATATAATCGCTTTTCATTAAAAAGTATACTACTCTTCATTAATTCGTTCGTTGGCCCCTTGGCGCGATAAGGGGAATGATAAAATTATAATCATAGCATCATCAGTCGACAACGGCTAATTGATATCGATTTATCGACCTAATTACGATCGCCACAAAGAAGTTCGCTAAGTAAGAATATATATAAGAAATAACATTAAAGTGATATTAATATATAGAAAACCTAGTATTTTATTTAAAATAGCGTGTTTTTTTTGCGGCGATCGATAATTAAGTCGATAAATCAGCGTTAATTATACGCTGGCTGATGGTGCCATACTTTTACATTCCCCTTGTCCCGTGAGAGGGGCCAAGGAACGAATTAATTAATATACTATAGTACTCGACATTTTTGTATCAAGATTTTCGTGTTGAATCTATCATTAAGAAGATGCCGTTACTTTTTCTTCTTTAATTCTTAAAAAGAAATTATATCGAACATTTGAAAAGAAAGTAACAAATAATTCATCATATATATTTTATATTTTTTAGAATGTTGAATTATTTATTATATTTTCTTTTCAATATCATTATTTGAATGAAAATATTAAAATAAAATAAGAATTTAAATATGCAAAGTATAATAAATTAAATTATATGTATATCAATTTAAAAAACACATACATAGAGTAAAGCATCTAACTTGTATAATCAAATAATTTAACGTAATTGAATAATCTAATTTGAATAATTTATTAATTATGTGTTATATAAAAAATTATTACATACAACAGTTGTATGATTTCGAGAAAATTGTTATACATAGAATATATATTTTTTTTATAAATAGAGACGTTTCAAATATTTGAAGATCAATTTGTTTTTTTAAATGATATATTATATTTTTTGTCATAGTTATGAAATATATTGAAATTCTAAAAAATATATTATTGGTTGTAAGCTTATAGATTATTCGTTCTAACTTACAGATATATAATGAAATATTCAAAATATATTTATCAACATAAGTAATCTTAATATATTATTATTATTATCAATCAAGTATATTATTATTACAATTTAATACAGAAATTACATTTTAATACAGATCACCTTATATGGATGTTCACACTTGTTATCCATTAACATTAATGCATTTTCAATGTACATCATAAATAAGAAGCATATCTATTTTTTCATCATTATTAAATTTTATTTTTGCAATACTTATATACATATATCGACATATCTTCCATATTGAATTGAATGATTGACAAAAGGATTACTTTTGTTGTAAACTCACTCACTCATTCAATCACTCACTCACTCATTCGCTCGCTCGTGCTCGCTCTCCCTTCTTCCCTTCCCCCCTCTCTCTTTCTCCTTATTACTTTTTCAATATTTTCTTTATTACGTTATCTATTATGTTTAGAGTCAATAAATGATAATATATTTTTTTTATTCAAAATTCAATATATATTTAACTGTAATATAAAAAATATATCTCATTAAACAAAAAAACCTTTAACTCTTTGAAACGCTTCATATTATAAAAAATATATATATTATATAATGAGCCTCTCAAAATCATCTGTCAATTTTTGTATATATGATAATTTTTTATACAAGATATAATTTATAAGGTTTGCAAGTTTGTAAGTTAAATACCTCACCTAAATAATAAAAAAATTTATATAAAGCTATATGTTAGATATGCATGTATGCAGAATATTATAAAAATTGTATGATATATATTTAAAAAGATGTAAATATATTATTTATTATAGAAAATATACCTTCTTAATGCATGTTCACCTCTAAATCTAGGACTCAAAGGTCCTTTCTCAAATGGATAATTTATTGTTGCTGGTTCTCTAAATATTTGAGATACAACAAGACCCATTCCTCGGAAAATTTCGAGAAAAAACATATGTGTAGTTGCAGCTTCCATAATATCTGTCCAGGTTTTGTCTTTTTGCTCATTTACATAGTAATATTTACTTCGGTTCAAACATATGTTTATACCATATGAAGTAAACCTGCCAAATCTTGGAGCTGAAATATTCAAAATTAATTTTAAAATTATTTACATATCATATCATATAAAATAAAATAGACACAATTTAATAATAATAAAAGTTTTTATATAGATTCTGTCCAATATGTGTCATCTCAAATTTGTCTGATAATTTCTTTTATACAGTGAATAAAAAAGTAATATGTAAAAATAACAATATTAGCTAGTTCATCAACATAAAAAAAGAGTAAAAATTTGTTTATAGAAAATAAATAAATCTGATAAACACATAAGACAAAAAGTATATAATTCTTAAAATTAATAATAAAGAATGCAGCCAAATGGCCGTAGGTTCCTCAATTTTTTATTACTCGGTTTGATGATCAAAATGATTTACAAAGAAATACTTAAGCTGATTATAATAGTATAAATTTTTAATGCATGGATAATGGATCTGCTATTTCAGAGAAAATGGGCAAGAAAAATTAACAATGCGCTACTCAGCAACTGATAGCAGTAAGTGGCAGACTTGGAATTTTAAAAGCCCATTTTCTTTAGAACAGTAGGTCCATATATTACAAAATTTATACTATTGTAATCAGTTCAATGAGTACTTTCTTCTGACAGCCATTTCGACCACCAAATCGAATGGCATAAAATTCAAGGGAAGCAGCACCTTGATTAGTCTTTGTAGTTTTATATAAGAAAATTAAAATTTTCTGTATTACATTAAGGCCTGATTGCACTATGTTTGGCTTTAAGTAAGTGTCTTAAATATGTGTCTGTCTTCATTTATTTAGGAAAATTGATGCTCTGATCTTAGTATATTAAAAAATTCCTTTGTGCTTACAGAATATCTATTAATATCAATATACCATAATATATAATTTATATGTGTAAACATTATTCAATGAATAAATATTATTCATATTATTTCAATGTTTTAAATGATTATTTCATCAAAAACTCTGAATAAAAATAATAAATAAATATACACAATAAAATTTTTTAAATTGACAAAATAGAACATATGTTATAATATAAAATATTTTTTATGTTTATTAATATATTTATATATATATATATATATATATATATATATATATTATTTATTAATGAGTATTAATTTAATTGTTAAAGTTTGACATCAATATTCTGTTCTGCTTTAACAAGAAAATCATCTAAAAGTTATATATCATATAATTACACAATTCTGTATAGAACAATTACTAATAAAATTAAAATTACTTAAACTTTGTATCATATGACATAGAATTTTAATAGAATTGTTTTGCATAGATAAAATAAATATTAATTTTCTATAAAATATAAAAAACTTTTATACCTAATTTCACTAATGTTATTTAACTTTATCTTAGTAACATAATCTTTGTTTAAAAGACAGAGTGAGTTAAACTAAAACTAAAGCTAAACAATATTGGTAAATTTGGGCATTAATAAGTCAAAGTCAATTATTCATACTCTAACCAAGAAATCTAATCATCATTAAAAGCTAATCAAAACTGATGATTAAAATATATATGACATTAATATTATATTTCATTGCACAATTACAAAAAAACTCATTTTATTTCAAATTGTCATAAGAATAACATAATGCAGTTATTGATAATATTAAAGAAATAAATAAAACAATGATTTTAATAATAAAATGAACACAATTTTGTCCATAGGTAATCTACTTGCAAAAAAAACATGAATACAATGTATATTCATTAACAATTATAATAAAAGTATATTCATTAGGAGTTAATTATAATAAAAGTATATTCATTAGAAATTAATTATAATACTGCCAAAATTTCTATAAAATATTAAAATATAACCTCAATATAGCAATCTTTTAAATGTATAACTTGATAATTAAACGCAACTTTTTTTTACAAATATGATGTATAATTTTAGTGTATCATAAAATGCAAAGCTTTTGAAAACTTAATAAAAATTAAAAAAAAAATTCTATTCGAAAATTACATTTTATAATACAACAAAGTCAATTTTATCACAATTGAAAA
This sequence comes from Camponotus pennsylvanicus, assembly GCA_023638675.1. NCBI lineage: Eukaryota > Metazoa > Arthropoda > Insecta > Hymenoptera > Formicidae > Camponotus > Camponotus pennsylvanicus. Next base: position 217,668 of record JALHBL010001548.1, read on the forward strand.
TTATTAAATATCACATATATTGATATTATACCAATTTTACTCGTTCGAGCAATGATCTGCAAAGGAATCATTCTCTCAATGTCTCAATTTCTCCTCTCTGAAGGTAAACAGAAACTAACGAGCACTAGCAGAAGGTTTGTTCTTTTTAGCTGAATTGATTGCACTAGTTCAGAAAGTGTACACTGAGGCCCAGTTCCACAACTTATTTTAACCGAAGTTTAGCTCGTTAAAGGAGAATTTACACTGGGTGCATCCAGAAGCACAACCGCTCACTGAGCGGCTAAGTAGCAATGGCATTCAGGGTGCCGTCACATGCGGCGTAACTTGCGTAAGCGTAACTTGCGCCGACCAATCACATTGTTTCATTTAAGTATCAGCTTCCGCCTAGTCATTTTACGCTCTTTACGCTATTATCGTTACGCCGAATCCAATTTTTGGCGGAAGAAACGCTGATGTATGTGTATTAGTAAGCGTATCGTACAGTGTTGTACAAGACATAGGATAGTGTAGGTTGAAGAGGCATCAAAAAGTTTTAATAAAATATGAATAACGATCAAATCTTCTTCCATTTTTGCCATCGTTTCCAAATAATTATTAATATTAAATTAGGATCCATTATTATATACTTTTCTGTGGGATTAAAACCTCTGAATTACTTTCTAAATATGTAAATACTAATGTTCAAATTTTAACTTTAAATTTTAACCCAGACAGCACACATGTCCAAAAGACATCTAAAAGATGACTTAAAGATGTCTTAAAGTCCTCTAGACGTCTTTAAGACATCTTTTGGCCTTTTTGTGCTGTCTGGGAATTTTGTCTAAATTATTATAACATAATTAGGATTAATAATAGATTTAATTAATATTTTTTTGAATAGTGAGCCTACTGGTATCACTGATAGTCCTTAACATGGCCTCAAGAACACATGTACTGTTTTAAAGTTAAAAAGATTGAAGTAAATATATACTTCAATCTTTTTAACTATAAATATTGCACACATTCCGCATCACACATACTTGTATGCAGAGCATCGGTTCCCCATGATGCGTACTTTTCGAGACGCGTAGGTTACGAAGACCAATCGCAAATCTTCTTAGCATTTCCATTAGAGCGTATAACGGAAAATCTAATCTACAATTGGTTGTATTTGTTACGCATTCCGCACAATACGCCCCATGTGAAAGCCGACTTTCAAAATGACGTAACTTCCTTTAAAAGTTACTAGAATACGCAAATTACGCTTACGCAAGTTACGCCGCATGTGACGGCACCCTCAGCAGACTCAACTGCTAAGTAGCAATCGAACGTGATTGGTTTCTACTGTCAGGTCCGACCAATCAGCGTCGAATTACATCGGAAAATCTAGTAATGTTGCCCAACTGTTGAGTCCGCTGAATGCGGCCAATGTGATTGGTTTCTATCATTGAATTCACCAATCACATTCGAGTGTTACTTAGCCGCTCAGGCCCAGTTCCACAATCCAGTTAACCCGAGTTTAAGTGGCGAATGGACCAATCAGGACCAGTTTAACGTATTAAACTCGGGTTAACTCGAGTTGTGGAACTGGGCCTCAGTGAGCGGTTGTGCTTCTGGATGCACCTATTGCGTTCAATGTCCGATGTGTGACGTCTGATTGGATACAATGGGTTTGGGACGCAATGTAAATCTTCCTTTAACGAGTTAAACTTCGGTTAAAGTAGAATCCCTAGAATATAGAGTCTGGCCACTCGATTAGTTTTGAAAAAACATGGCGGCAATATATATATGAGCGTATCTAGAAGTTTTGAAAAAACATGGTGGCAGTTTATGGTATGAATGACATAATCAATGACATCTCAAAATGCTAATGTATATTTATTTTTTTATCATTTATCATCTCTTAAAATATAATTTTTAACTATAGAAGTAATGAAATTTTTTAAATTTATTATTGAAAGTTAGGGTGGGGTCCCATGGAGCGTATTACGATACGCGCGTATCGGGCGTATTGAAAATCTGACCAATCGCAGACGTTCCGCTGTTTGTGATACAGGAAAGTTACGTCTGCGATTGGTCAGATTTTCAATACGCCCGATACGCGCGTATCGTAATACGCTCCATGGGACCCCACCCTTAATTTTTTTATTTTTTAATTAAAAATTGATAAAAAGAGTACAATTGTAATTTTCTTATTTAAATAAATAAAAATTGTTTGTAATTTTCTTATCTCACTTCTTTTTGAATTATTAAGCTTCCTTAGGCCCTGCGCACAATAGGAAAAATATTAAATATTAAATATTAAATATTAAATTTATAGAACGAGAGAAAGAGAAAGGAACTCTTCTCTTCTCTTTTTCTCTCTATAAATTTAATATTTAATATTTAATATTTTTCCTATTGTGCGCAGGGCCTTATAACAATAACAATTCCCAATAACAGTTCTAATAAGCTGTCTAATAACAATTTCTATTGGTTCTGCCATTTTTTTACAAATTTCGTTTCGACGAATAAGATAAGACACGTACCGTGACCAGACTCTGGCCGGTATTCATAGTCCGTTCTTATATTTAAGATCGTCTTAAGAACCCATTCAATCAATCAAATAGCTGCAATGCGGTCATTGATTGGTTGAATGGGTTCTTAAGACGATCTTAAATATAAGAACGGACTATGAATACCGGCCTTAATCCTAAAAAAAGAAATTAAAAAAGGCATTTATAAAATAGATAAACATACAAAGTACTTATAAATTCAATTCCTTATAAAAATTCTATAAATATAATTATATACAATAAATATAATTTCTTTTTATAAATTCAATGACTTACTTGTGTTGAATCCAATTTCAAAATGTTGCATCAGCGAATATTCGTAAACAGCTGAAAAAATCCAGCGAATAGCGTTTATTCGCTAGCGAACTGCGAATGATCACGTGACCTCTATTCGCGGCGATTTATTCGCTACATGAATTGGCACCTTAAGTCTTTCCGATTGGTTCATGTAACCTAGGAATAGAGTTCAAGGATATATGGGAAGAGAAAAAATTGTGAATGACATATGTGTATAGTTACTGGTTAATTATATGTAGTTATCAGTTAATTATGTGTAGTTATCAGTTAATTCAAACTTCTAATTCGAATGCGAAAGATGTTGATTGATTTACATATCCAATTTGTGGTTTGGAAAAAATTAGGTTATGCAAAGTAAGGTTAGTATCTTTAATCATTTTACATATATATATATATATTATTTATATTTAATTGATTAAATCTAGATAAAAGGACCTCTTAAAAGATTCTTTTAAACATCTCAAACATCTTAAAGATGTTTAAAAGGTAAAACGTCTTTAAGTTGTCTTTTTAGGAACACGTGTGCTGTCTAGGAAATTACAAATATTTTTATATTGTCGTAATTATATTAATCGTAATTTATTGTAAAATGGAAATTTTGGAAAATACAATATTTTTTCTGAATTATATTTAATAAAAATTAAATAATATGACAATATTATATATATAGATAGACTAATTTCTTTATTATTTATCAGTGACATCTAAAGAATATATAAAGTAAAATTTCTAATATATCATAATTATATGAAAAATTTTTATAAACATTTCGATGTTATTATTCACTTGTATTACTAATTTTAGCTTATTGTCTTTCGCGAATTTTGCATGACGATTTGACTTCTAAATTATAATAGCACCGGACAAGTAGAAATGGTTTCCACTCAAACAGACAATAACTGGTATTACACACAAAATTTCATAGTTCTCTTAAAAAGATGAGTAAACTCAAAAACAGGATCCACACATGTATAACACCTTTAAACATTCTGATGTTCTTTTTTTCTTCTATATATTTAATTGGCTTACATTGATCCGAAGAAAAAAGATTAATCTGGCTGGCCATCAGTGAAAATAAATGCAAAAAAGAATGAAAAAAATAAGAGAGGTTTCGGAGAAATCCTCTTAAAAAAAGAAGAAAATATGATTCAAATAAAGGACACGTATATGACGTGTTTAAACACATCCGATTCCGTGTCTTTTTTTCGCGTGATAAGAAATATGCTGTAGTATGCGCGCGCGTGTTTACGTTGCTTCATCGCATGCGTGCATGAGGTCTTCGACAAGACGATTCTGGACTGGTTTCCGCGGTAACCACAATTTATCGATTCGTCTAAGTATCGTCAGTTAGCCTTACACAGGCGATAAAGGCTCAAGAAAATCTTACACATAATTCATTCGAAATCATTCGCGATTGTGCCGTGCGATAAAAATAATGTACAAGAAAATAAGAGATAAGAAATCTTTTATCGAAATTATATTGCTAAAGGAACAAATCATCGATACAGAAATTTAGTATCATTATTAAGGGTGATATCGAATAAGCCTACATTACACAGTGATTATATATGTCTGGGGTTAGGATTAAAAAATTTAAACTAAGAATTATTAATATATACCGAAGACGAATAAGAAAAAATTGAAAAAAAAAAATTAAAACCAACATGAAGAGCAGGAGGAACTGCAATTACAATTAATAATGAAGTGTCATTTTTTTTAGTGTTGATAATGTGAAAACATTTATAAAAGTAAAATTGTGGAGTACTTTTTAATTATTTTTATGTATTTAGCGTCGCTTGATATGTTCCATATATTTAATATAACGTTTAAAAATTTTTTATAATAGTTTTTAGTAAAATCATTTTTCTTAACCATATTAGCTATTACACACACACACACACACACACACACACACACACACACACACACATACGCACACGCATATATATATATATATATATATATATATATATATATATATAGTTAAATAATATCTAATAAGATAAGTTCAAAATTATAATTAAAGAGAATTATAATATATTTACAAAAACAAAGAAAAATATATAGTTTTTATACTATACTAACTTTTGGTTTTTTATAAATACATAAGAAAAGAAAAGTCGAAAGTTTATAAAAATGAAAACGGCAATAACAATATTATATAATATTGTATTATATCTATATATTGATGTGTTTATATATCCGAAATAATTAATAATCCGAGAAAAAAGAGAACAGGAATGCTAAATAAGATCTGTGCAAAGCGCACTATTGTTCGCTGCTATTCCTCGCAGAATGCAATACATATACCACCAGAACAACGGAAATTTCGCCGTGTTCATGGTCTACAGTTACCGCTGCATCCTCAACAAGTAATCGGTTGGGTATTGCTAATTGTCGTGTTCGTCGGTACTTTTACTGTGTTGTTAACGACACCGCTGCTATTACCTAATCTGCGCTGTATTCTCTTATTGCTATTTGCTGTATTGTTCCTACTCCATGTGCTAACCCATCTGACGGTGCTACTACTGGATCCGGCCGATCCTGAAGTGCGTGCTCGACCAATCAACGAAGTTGTGCCGGAATTTGATCGTACGAAACACCAGCACGTTATCGAAAACGGCCGATGTCACTTATGTAATATCACAACGCGCGATTTGTGCACTAAGCATTGTTCTATCTGTAACAAGTGCGTGCCACGCTTCGATCACCATTGCAAGTGGTTAAACAATTGTATCGGCGGTCGTAATTATCCGGCATTTTTGGCGTGCTTGACATCAACACTAATTATTACACTCGCAGTCACCGCGCTTGCTCTGGGCGAACTGATGCTTATTAATGCGCATTCAGTTGTGGACGATGAATATTGGGGTGAAGGTAACAACAACGATACGAATATGAATAATGCCACGGCGCCATCATTGCCGGTGCCTGGTACCGGCTCACTTGTCCTTGTTACTCTTATCGGTGTCCTCTCGGCAATTGCTGCCGTTTTGCTTATACATCTCTGCTTTTTCCATGGTTATATTGCTTGTCTCGGTCTCACCACATACGAATACGTACGTAGAAAGCGAGAGAAAAGCTCTACCGGCGCCGCCACTAACTCTAGAATGACTTCTAATAATTTGTGCGATGCATCTTACTGTGATACCAGTGACAAGGAGGATATGAATCAAGTAGCTAGCGCACGAAGCCTCTATTCTCGTTTCTGCAAGAACGGTTCTTTATTCAAGAATAGTGTAGATACAACGATGATGACGACAACGGATATATACGTTTCCTCAACGCATGAAGAAATGTGTAGCGGTGACAAAGCAGCGAATGATGAGGGTGTTTGTTCGAAATCGTTGCCCTCGACGAAAGACAATCGAAATTTCCATCTCTGTTTCTCATATGACTCACGCACCATTGAGACTTCTATTAAAGTCTCCTCCTCGCGATCGATCAACAGGATAGAGTTGGAAAACGAAGAATCACCAGACATAAAATCATCATCCACGCCTTCCCCGGTGTCTTGTTGTTTCTCTATCATGAATTATTCTGAAGGTAGGCATGACGCAAAGGATCGAAAACGTCATACCGGACACCGTCTCGAATCCACAAAACGTTCATGTGGAACAATGAGAAGGATACAGATGTTTTTGCAGGCTCGTCTAAAAAAAAGCTCAAAATCAAAGGCAACTACTTTATCATCGGCTTCTGCCCGTTCTTGCAATAACAAAATAATTCCAGGTGATCCTTCAAACATCGCGCCTGCAATAACTGAACATCAAAATCGGATCATCGAAACATTAGTGACAGAATTAACAACATCATCGGATCATCCACATCCACCGGCGAGATTACCCGCTATGGATCTTCCAAATACCGTCCACAAGATTAGAAAAGTGTTTTCGAATACCGGAGACATTTCCGTTTTAGAATCGATATCGCCTTCCCTAATGCCTAAACGGAATCAAGCCTATCTCAGTAGCCGGCGAAGTACAAATTTCTCCAGGAAAAGGCCACGTTTTAAACTCGGCTCATATGTTACGCAGACTGCTCAATTATCACCGATACCAGAGTCTGAGTTCTCAAAACCGGCCACACCTAGATCAGGTCCTGCTTTCGCCTTCCCGCCATTACGCGAGTAATTTTACCAACAGTATCTTACCGAGGAACATTGTTATTCGTAATGAAAGTGTTTTGCCGTTTGTTAGAAATATAAAACTCGAAATAGTACTAAGATACATTTAATATATGAATCTTTATCCATCGAAGCATTTTTCATAACTTTACATTTTTAAATTTAAATTCGAAACTAATGATCATATTCATACTAAAAAATGAGATACTTATTATATTGCATATCTATGAATATTTTTTTCCATCTCTTATTACTTCTTATATGCACATTTACACACATGTGCATTATTATATTCTCAAAATAATGTTTTGTATTCTCAAAATAATGTTAGTATTAAAATAAAATATGGTAAATTTGCATAAAATATTACATAATTTGTTATTGTTGTTTTTCCAAAAAATTTATATTCAAAATTATACATATTTAAATTCAGATATGCAATATTATGTAATTTTTCATATTTTTTATATTCTCACTCAATTTATATAAATATACTAAAATAATTATATTCGTATCTCTATATGTAGACAGTATATTCGTATCTTAATATGTAGACAGTATCTAAACAGACAAACATTAAATGATATGAAAAGATATAAAAAGAAAAACAATTTCTTTAATTCAAAATCTTTTTAGTCTACAACTACACTAAAGGCGAAACTCTAATTATTAAGGTGAAACTATAAGTATTATGAAAGTTTACATATAAAAAGATGAAATTATAATTTATATTATAAAATTGAATGTGATATTAATTATAAATAATAATAATTATATTTAATTCTTTCTTTTTTCTTTTTTCTTAATTTTCTCCCTTTCTTTTTTTACTTTTTCTATACAAATTTTCATATTGACTATGTCATTGAAAAATAATATTAAATAATATTTTCTACTTTTTTAGTAACATTATTTTTACGGTTAAATATATAAAATGTTTTATCTTTAACTTTGTATAAAATGTGATACGTTGAATAAAACAAAATTTATTGAAATTTTCATTGAGAAAGCGATAAATATCAATCGATTCAAAATTTGTCGAAGACTTTTATATAATAGATTATTCAAGAGTATTCTGTATTTTTTAATATGTATTAATTATATGCAAATGTTTTAACTTATAAATAAAAATTTATTTTATTAATCGATTGAATATGATACTACAAGTTACAATTATACCATAGATGTATAATATAATATCAGTTGTACAAATTCATTTCAATCATTCAGGTTGTTCTAATAGATTTTGCCAAGTGTCTGTTACAAATTATTATATTAATGGATTTTGTAAAATCCATTATCAAATAATGATAACAAAATGTCAGCAGACATGTTACAAAGCCTCTTGGCATAATTTAATAGCAGGTCAGTAGCAGAAACCGAGTAGGATTTGCAAAGAATTATCATAATAGATTGGCAGCAGAATCTGCGTAATGTAATTTGATGTCAGAGCAACAGAAACCGAACAGAGTGTGCACGCGTGATCTGACAAATTAACAGTAGAGTGTATATATTATGTATTTGATTTGATAATGATTTGATTTCTTCGTTTATCATTATGCGATGTATTTTCTTGCAATTAAATTTCTTTAGAAATAATTAAAATCTATAAGTCTACTAATAAAAAAATCAAAAGTATAGTAAATGTTTCTATCATTTTAATTTTTTATATCTGATAAGTTCAACATAAGATTCAAAATATTGAAATCTGATTGGAATCAACAGTATAAATGAAAAATTATTCATTTACTGTTTATTTGAAGTATATAAAACAAGAGTTTAATTTTCAAATAAATGATTTCTGAGTTTTATTAGTTAAATTTAATTATCAACATTTACTTTATTGTTAATTTAATTAAATTGAACTAATTGTTTCTTATGTGAACTATTACTATGATATAATATACATATGTCATATTTATTTGTAGAAAATTATAATTAACCAATAACTAAGAGATAACATTTATATTTATCTGTAATATTCAATTTTATTGCACTTATATACAGGGTGAGCCATTTTAATTAACGCACGCAATTATTTCGGAAACAAAGCATTTTGAACACTGAAGAGTCATTTGAAGGTCACGTGAAGGTCACTTCAATTTTTTTAAATGGAACACCCTATATATTTTTGCACATTCTTGTAGCTTATCTCGAGAGCTTTCCAAAACACTATAATTAAGTACCTTTTCGTTAAGTACTTTTTGAGTTATGAGGCTTGAAATAATTTCTTAATTTTACATAAACCGTAAAATATCTTGTAAAATATTCATTTTTCGATTATCTTACCTTAATACTTTTATGTACAAATTAATGAGAGGAATCAATTGGTGTAAAGAAAACACATAGTTGTTTTGAAGAAGAAATATGTAATTTGCAATTAACAATTCCATATTTTTTCTTCAAAACAACTATGTGTTTTCTTTACACCAATTGATTCCTCTCATTATTTTGTACATAAAAGTATTAAGGTAAGATAATCGAAAAATGAATATTTTACAAGATATTTTACGGTTTATGTAAAATTAAGAAATTATTTCAAGCCTCATAATTCAAAAAGTACTTAACGAAAAGGTACTTAATTATAGTGTTTTGGAAAGCTCTCGAGATAAGCTACAAGAATGTGCAAAAATATATACCATCTTATGGCCCCCTCGAAACCATAAAACTTTTGTCTGAAACATTGTTCTCTAAAATGCTTTGTTTCCGAAATAATTGCGTGCGTTAATTAAAATGGCTCACCCTGTATAACATTAGTATAAATATGTTTATTGAGATCTAATTCATTTATTAAGTTTCCATAGATAATTATTTATTACATACATTACTATTCTATTTAAGTAGTAAGAAGCTAAGACTCTGCTTGATTTTTGCCCCCAATCTGTTGTCTGATATTAACAGACTTTGTCGGCAGAACATAAGCCGAATGCGGACGCAGCTGATATCAATCTGCTGACATGTTTTGATCATATCTGCTGTCAGTCTGTTAACATATTGTTAACATTTTGCTTACGGGGCGTTGCAATCAGTATTACTAGAACTGCAAAACTTGAAAGTGACATTGTTGCATTGTAGCTTGTAACAAATTTCTTCGCAAATTTCTCTATATTCATTATTTAATATTTTAACTCTAAATTTCTCTCATAACCGCAAATGATACATCAGAATTCGTTTGTGTCTATGAACGAGATCGGTGTTCAAATACCCCGATAGGAAAATTGTGAAAACATTTTACAATAATGACATCATGACTTGACAAAAAAATTTCTCCGTAATTGCATTAAGATGATTCGTTATAACGCAACAGTTTTGCCAGAATAAAATTTTGTAAATAATATTTATCAAAAATTAGATGAATTTATTTTAGTGTATAAATATTTTATAATTATTTCGATATTTAAAAATATAAAATCACAGTCTTCAATATTTGTGGCAATATGATGTAACAAAGACATTTTGCAATATTTGCAGCATTTTCAGATTAAAGATTTGTATTCCAATTAATAAATTAGTTTAATATTCACATCAATTTAAATAAAAAGTGGAAATAATTTTGAAAATAATTTAGCTAATAACAATATTAAAATAAACCTTTTATTTATTTCATTTTTATTAAATAAATGGAATATGTAACATAAAATAAACTTATATAATTATACATATAATTATATATGATATTATGATGATATCATAAATGAATTTATAAAAAACAAATTTTTAATAATAAGATATAAAATTATAAAAAAACAAAAGCTTTTAATAGTTTGATACAAAATCATAAAAAACATAAACTCTTGATATTGAAATTTAAAATCATTAGTTATATTTAAAAATCGCAAATTTAAATTATACACTCGTCAACAAAATTATCGCATAGGTAATTTCATGTCAAATTTTCGCATAACTTCAAATAAGTATAACTCCGTCAAAAATGGTCGTATTTGAAAATTTTTTTTTCATTCTCAAGCTTAAAGCCTCTATTTTAAAAATCATTTGTCAGATTTAGAATTTATCCTCCCCCCCCTCTCGTCATCTCCTTAAAAGTAAGGATAAGTTTCGTCTCCAAAAAATTGCATAATTTGACGCATTCCACGGGGTGGAATAAATTTTTTTCGCAAATTTCATGATAGTCATCGTAAAATAAGGACTTTTATGTGTGAATTGAAAAAAAAATAAAGTTTGTACAATTTTTTTCGCGGAGTTACGACACATCAAAGTTACCTATACATTTATGTTCATTTACCGTCAACATTAGCATTACCTGATGCGCACCACGAGGAGATTGCTAGTCGGATTTGGAGCATCGTGTGTGAGTGAGTGTATATTGTACGTTATACGAAACAAATGTTTCATCATAAATAACCATACTTAGTTGCACATAGGACTTTATTGCAAGTTCAGAAAAATACAACAATTTTTTGGATGATGAATTATTACAGAAACATTTCATAATCGCATGCAGCAATAAAAAATGATTGTAAGTGTTTTGCTTTACAATATTAAGTAACGCAACAATACCTGCGTAAAGTAAAAGTTGACGGCATTCTGTTGCTTTAAAATTTTCATATTCTGAAAATTGATCTGGGTTTGCGAATGAATTCGCGAGGACAAGAGCTAATAATATTTAATCTATTCGATATCATGTCAGTGTGATATTTCGACAATTTAATATTCTTTCCGTATTTATCAGTGATAAAAGCACTTAATGTTTTTTTCACTATACCTAATAATACTAAGTGCATGTACTCAAATGGAGTTTGTGCTACAATATCTTGAAAAAGAGGAGCTATAGGGGTATCATCTATTTTAGGATGATCTTCATCTCTTTGTTCTCGATATTCTTTATCAGAAAGGTTTTCATCACCGATACTTCGAAAAATTAAATGACCCTTGTTGCACAGAATACCAGTAATTTTACATTTTGAACGTGGATTATATGACATGTGCCCATAATGATTTAATACTAATGCTCGTGCAGGAGCGTCTGCTATAAACGCTCGAAATTCCCATACAATAATTTTGTCGTTGAAAAAAATTTCACCTTTTAAATCAAGTTTTTTGCATTCAGTTAAAAATTGTAAAAAAAACTCCATAGCATCACCTGGTTTTTGTTATTACGATATAAGCCTATTGTCTCAGGTCTTGATCAATAAATATTGACGATTCTACATTGTAATGACCATATTTTAATTCTATTACTCTTATCTCCTGAAGCACCATCCGTACTAATATCATTGAACAATTTATTTGGTATTAATTCTGAGGGAACATTTTGTAAAATGTTAATAATCGCTTTTTTAAATCCTATGTGCAAATATACACTTGAACTAACTGTTGTTAAAGATATTGGTTCTCTTGTAGTTTGTAGCAAAGTTCGAGCAGTTTTTGGAAGATTTGTTAAACATTTATGACTTCTCAATACAGATAATACAGATTCTATTTGACGATGATTTAAATCACATTGTACAAAACATCTTGCCAATTTCTGTTTAATACATTCTATGTTGTCATTTCTAATAATATTGTTATTTGTAACATTAGTATTTTCTAAAATATCGGAAGAAGATGTATTAATACAGATATTATCATTTAGAATAATATTATGTGATGTTTTGGTATGTCTTTAGAAGAAAATGATCATTTATAGACGAACAAAATAATACATTAGAGATTTTTTTAATGATTTTCATTCAAAAGCTGCTCTTTTTCTATTAAAACTGTATCTTTTTTATTTTGTTCGAACATTTTTAATTGTGCAAACTTTATATAATTTCTTTTTATCTTTCTACAAATTTTTTGACGTTGACGAGTCCTAACAGTATTTGGATTTTTACGACTAATTGACGTTTTTAAATAAAAATAATTTCTTTTAAATTCCACATTTTTATAATTATCTAAAAATTGTAAATTTTTATAATAAAATTGAGAATATATAGGGTGTATCAGACCACTCGTGCCAGCCAAATATTTCGAAAACCGAGAACGACAGACAAAAATATTTCAGACAAAAGTTGTAGGATTTCAAGTAACGCATTATATAGTAATATTGGTACTAATTTTTATAAAGACCTTAAATAGCGTTGTCAAGGTCACGTGAAAGTCATCTTAAATTTCGTAAATGGAACCCCCTATTTTTCATTACATATTCTTGTAGCTTATCTCGAGGGCTTTTCAAAACACTATAATAAAGTATTTTTTCATTGAGTATTTTTCGAATTATGAGGTTTGAAATTATTTCTTAATTTTACATAAACCATAAAATATCTAGTAAAATATTCATTTTTCGATTACCTTACCATGATACTTTTATGTGTAAAATAATCAGAAGAATCAATTGGTGTAAAGAAAAAACATAGTTGTTTTTAAGAAAAAAATATGTAATTGTTAATTGCAAATTACATATTTTTTCTTCGAAACAAAAGCTTAATGCAGACACAGATGGCTACGGTTCTGGTGTGGGATTCTGATCGAATTTGCTGCCAATCTGCTGCCAACCTGCTAACATTTTGCTTACTGGGAATGCATTTGATATATAATCCCGGGAAAAAAAAATCCATATAAAATTCGCCATATATGGATTTTGTCAATATCTAATTATGTTTTGCCAAATATAGTCATATATGATATCATATATGAATAAATATTATTAGATCTGAAAATTAAGTACCACTAAGAGTACACCGAAAAAATTGTATTCTTAACTTAAGAATATGCCACTTATCTTTAGAATATATACCACTAAAATAGGCGCCAAGAGGATCCTCTTAAGTTAAGAGGAAAATCTTCTAAAGAGATATTCTTAATATACAGAAAAAAATATTTCTTTGGATTTAATAAATTTTGTTGAAGTCAAATAAATTTAATTATTGGTCTAAAAGTTTTTTTCCGCCTATTTCAAATAATCTGTTTAATATTCTGAATCCCAACAAGGAATCCAGATTATTAAATAAATTATTTTAAATTCAGTTTGAAATTAAACTGATAAACAGTGATGTCAGAAAGAGGATGCGGCTCACGTGCACACAGAGAACCTGTGTGTGAGCCGCGTCCTCTCTTTCGCATCACTGCTAAGGGAAAAAAATATACTTTAGATCTTACGTTAATACAAGTCCTTTATATACATTTCATGATAAATATTGAATACGAGAAAAATTAAGAGTGGTGTCGCCGCGTAGCGGCAAATGAAGAAACATGTCGCGCACACGAAAATCGAGTTGCGGCGTAGAAGTCGCAAATTAAGAATATATTCTTATTCATTAAGAATATATTCTTATTTATTAAGAATATTTATTAAGAGGACTTATAAAGAGGACTTTTAATTAATTAAATATATAATGCAAGATATAATTTTTAGGAATAATTATATTTGTCTATATAAAAAAAGGTAAAATCATATATAATATTAAATGATTATATATAATATCATATATGATTTATATCAAAGCATACATGAAACTAACCTTTGCTTTGGTTTTATACATGCTTAGATATGATATCAATATCTGACTATGTCTGATTGTACAAAATGACGTGAGTTATCTAATATCATTTTTTATGATCAGAAATGGTCAGAGATGGACATCATATCTAAGCATATGCAAAAACGTATGCTCTGATAAAATCATATGTGATATTATATATAATTATATAAGACTGTATATAATTTTACTTTTTTTTATATAAATAGACATGGACTTTTTTTTCCCGGGATGAGAAAGGCAATGATATTTCAATATTATATATGTATGAATAAAGAAACATTCACATTCAAAAATAATACTTTGATAAATATCACGTTTCTCTCGCAAAGTTTTATACTAAAGAACCTGAAGAAATATATACAGGGTGTTCTAAAAAGGTATGTCAAAAATTTAAGGAGATATTCCTCACACCTGAAGGATGAAAAAATGTTATATGGACATAGGTGCGAAAATGCTTATTTCAGGAGTTATGTTGCCTGGCGTACAGCGGATTGTCTCGCAACTTGCAGTGATACGGTCACGAAGATCTTGAATATCATGCACTGGTGGCATTTTTGAACGTGTCCGTGAATCGATGCGTCGACGTGTCACTGCTTGTATTCAGGAAAATGGTGAATATTTTCAACATTTATTGTAACGTACTCAAGGTCACATTAAAACCAAATGTAAATAAGCCTAATTAAACGATTGTCGTCTACAATAATTAATCCTAAATTTTTCCTTGTGTAAGTAATACAGCTAATAGTATTTTCAACATAACTCCTGAAATAAGCATTTCCGCACCTATGTCCATATAACATTTTTTCATCCTTCAGGTGTGAGGAATATCTCCTTAAATTTTTGACATACCTTTTTAGAACACCCTATATGATATATTATTGGCTATGTTCCAATATTCACTGCCAGTACTGAAAATCTATAGTGTACATCACGTAAACTATAGATTTTCAATACTGGCAATGAATATTGGAACGCAGCCATTATGTGTAAAACAAATTGTAATATTTGACTAATCTTAATCTATAACCTATAACCGTGTGTGTGTGCGTGTGTGTGTGTGTAATTCATTAAAAATATTAACTATATTGATACAAATGACAATATTCTAAAACTATTCTATTAAAAAAAACACTAAATATATATGTTATTGTTCGAGAAGCAAAACCATACTAACATTTTAAGGGTGCGGTCAAACCATAGACATAGTAAGTATAGACCGAGCATCCATTGTATAAGCGTTAAGTATACGAAAAGAGAGACAAAAGATATAAGATGTGTTTCTTTCTCTTTTCAATGTCGGAGAAGTGGGGAGCACTTCTCCGACATTGAAAAGAGAAAGAAACACATCTTATATCTTTTGTCTCTCTTTTCGTATACTTAACGCTTATACAATGGATGCTCGGTCTATACTTACTATGTCTATGGGTCAAACAGAGCTTACTGAATGCTTCAATCATTTTTATTCTAACGCTTTCATAGAACCGGTCATTGAACACTATCGAAGTTGCAAACATTAACCTTAAGTACGGTCAAAGTGGTGCTACAAATGTTTCTAATTTCGAAATTAAATAAGCATACAGGAAATGGTAGAAAAAAGAAATAATTATATTAATGTGCGTTAATGAATTTTTGAAACCATTTTCGTATTTAGACGATGACGAAGATGATCTTGTGATAGAAACACTGCAACTTTCCTGCGCTTGTAAATTTGAATCATAAACGTTTCAACTACACTACTCTTCAGCAGCAGTATTGAAAGCGAGCTGGAAGCGAAAATGTATGACGTATTTATGACATCATGGCTGCGGTCAAGAGGACGCTAAAGATGCTTTGAAGCGTTTGATTGACCAATCAGGATAAAAGGAGTAAGGATTTCTTTGACCTGATTGGTCAATCAAACGCTTCAAAGTATTCTCAGCGTCTCTTTGACCGCAGCCCATATCTATTGTTAGAATGCTTTGAAGTGCTCGATTGACTGCACTCGAAACGTTTCAAAGCATTTGTAATGACACTTTGATCGTACCCTATAACTTATAAATATCACAAACTTTAATCACCAACTTCTTCAAATATATCTCTTGTCAGATAATACAATCAATACATCAATATCTTCTCAGATATTAAACAAAACACTTTCTTTGAAAAATATTATAAATAAGAAACAAGACTCTGCCAGTCACGACGTCTAGACACGTTACCGTTAAATCTTTGGTATTCGGTTACCGCTTTTATACAGGATGTCCCATTTTAATTGTGCACCCCGATTAATACCGCAGAAAGTGTTCGGATGAAAAAATGTTTCAGACAAAAGTTGTAAGTTTTCAAGTAACGCTTTACGCAACATTACTGATATGACCTTAAAGAGCTTTGTCAAGGTCACGTAAGGATAATCTTGAAATTTTTTAATGGAAATCCCTATTTTTTATTGCAAAATAATACGAGTGTAAACCCAGTTAGCCAAGTCTGCTCGAACAGATTTCGCCAAGTGCTTGCTAAAAATTGTTGTCAGCAAAAAGGCTACAATTTTGCTACAAGAGTTGTTACTACCTGATTAAGCTGGCAGATTGGCGGCAAAAACCGAGCAAAGCTTGCTGACAAAATCCGACAACAAATTGGCGGCAAAAAGCAAGCAAAGCTTGCTGCATTACTTGACGTCAAATTGGCGGCAAAAACCAAGCAAGATCTGCGTGCACAAAATTTGACGTCAAGTTGGTGGCAAAACCCGAGCAAAATCTGTATAGGAAAGTCTGATGACAAATTGTCAGCAAAAAGCAAGCAAAGCTTGCTGCATGACTTGACGTCAAATTGGCAGCAAAAACCGAGCAAGATCTGCGCGCATAATTTGACGGCAGATTGGTGGCAGAAACCGAGCAGAACCTGCATAATCGGTATTTAGATACCTTGATTCAATAGTTCCTTCGCTTTCCGCTACGCGATGCACGCTTTCTCGCAATCAAATTTCTGTTAGAAGTAGATATAAAGCCTGCTAGTGGCTATTAATAAAAGATCAAAAGTATATTTCTATTAGTTTAATTTTTGATATCTCATACAAGCCTAATATGAGAATATTAAACTGATTAGAATCAACAGAATAAATGGAAAATTATCCTATTTGAAGCATAAAGCAAGAGTTTAATTATCATATAAATTATATCTCAATTTTATAAATTAAATTTAATTATTTTCACAATTTACTTTATTATTAATTTAATTAAGTTGAAAGAGAATTTGCTGCGTGAGATATAACTACGATATAACATTACATTTCATAGTTATTTATGAAAAGAAAATTATAATTTACCAATAAAACTTATTCTGTAATATTAAATTTTATTGCACTCGTCAAAAGCAGATCATGCTCGGTTTCTACCGTCAATATGCTGTCAGATTGCGCGCGTGCAGATCTTGCTCGGTTTTTGCCGACAATTTGACGTCAACATGTCAGCAAGCTTTGCTCGGGTTTTGTCACCAATTTGCTTGAGAATATGTCAGGTTATGTCAGCAAGGTTTGCTAGCAAAACACGAGCTTAATGCGGACACAGATGGCTATGGATTTGGTGTGGAATTTTGATTAAATTTGCTGCCAATTTGCATGCAATTTGTTAACATTTTGCTTACTGGGAAATAATAAGAGGAATCAATTGGTGTAAAGAAAACACAATTGTTTCGAAGAAAAAATATGTAATTTGCAATTAACAATTACATATTTTTTTTCGAAATAATTATGTGTTTTCTTTACACCAATTGAGTCCTTTCATTATTTTATACATAAAAGTATGAAGGTAAGACAATAAAAAAATGAATATGTTACTAGATATAGTTTATGTAAAAATTAAGAAATTATTTCAAACTTCACAACTCAAAAAGTACTTAATGAAAAGATACTTTATTATAGTGTTTTAAAAAGCTCTCGAAATGAGTTACAAGAATATGCAACAAAAAATAGAGGTTTCTATTAAAAAATTTCAAGATGATTTTCACGTGTCCTTGACAAAGCTCTTCGAGGTCATACCGGTATTGTTGCGTAAAGCGTTAAAACCCTACATCTTTTGTCTGAAACATTTTTTCATTCGAACACTTTCTACGATATTGGCCGTATTCCGAAGTTGCTGCCAATTTACTGCCAGCACTGAAAATATATATGTAACGTGCACTATAGAATTTGCAGTACTGGCAGTAATTTCGGAACATGGCCATTAATCGGGGTGCACAATTAAAGTGGGACACCCTGTATATACAGTGCTGGCAAATAGTTCTGCAACGGTTAAAAGTCTTGGAAAATATCGATTTATTGGAAAAATGTTTCAAACAAAAAGAATAAGGCTTAAAAAATCTATTAGATGATGATATCTATTTGACCTTGGTATGACCTTGAAAAGCCCGGTCATGGTCAACATAAAAATCTTAAATGGAAACCTCTATTTCTTATTACATATTCTTGTAGTTTAGCTCGATAGCTTTCCAAAACATTTTAAACATATTAAAAATTTTTTATTATCTTACCTTAATATTTTTATGCACAAAATAATGATAGGAATCAATTGGTGTAAAGAAAACACATAGTTGTTTCTAAGAAAAATATGTGCAATAAACAATTATATATTTTTTCTTAAAAACAACTATGTTTTTTCATTGCACCAATTGATTTCCCTCATTATTTTGCACATAAAAGTATTAAGGTAGACACTCGAAAAATGAATATTTTATTAGATATTTTATGGTTTATGTAAAATTAAGAAATTACTTTAAGCCTCATAACTCGAAAAGTACTCAATGAAAAAATAATTTATTATAGCGTTTTGGAAAGCTATCGAGCTAAACTACAAGAATATGTAATAAGAAATAGAGGTTTCCATTTAAGATTTTTATGTTGGCCATGACCGGGCTTTTCAGGTCATACCAAGGTCAAATAGATATCATCTAATAGATTTTTTAAAGCCCTATTCCTTTTTGTTTGAAACATTTTTTCAATAAATCGATATTTTCCAAGGTTTTTAACCATTGCAGAACTTTTTGCCAGCACTGTATCCTCTTCACTATGATTTGGCGTGTCTCGAATCTGGCAATATTGCATGCACACTACATGGAAACCGTTTTGATTCTTTACTTAAAATTTTGCTATATTACTTAATGTGCAATATTTTATATTGCAATATTTTTATATTAAAATTTAGGAATAATTGTGTACTTTTATAAACATATATATATGGGTTAATTTGATTTCTTTATGCGCAATTATTTCGACATATTTTAAACATAATATAGCTGAAATATTTTTCTCAATTATTGAACAATTTCTTTCTACATTTAATTTTGCAAATAGACTGCTAAGATGATTCGCCATATCGTTATGATTTTGTTGAAATATTATTTAGAAATTAATTGCGCAAACAATTATTAATATTTTACAAAAGATCAATATTTTTATATCTATTTTTTAAAATATATCCTTATAATTGCAAATCACAAATTTCATGCAAGATTTTGTCATATAATTTTATAAATGTGTTCCTACCGGGGTATGTTCATACGCATATTCTTTATTTGGATCTTATTTTTGAGATTTCTCCTCTTTTTAAGAGAATTTTAAAAATAATCTCTTATTTTTTACTCAATCTGTATTCACGTTTATTCATTTTTATTTATTGATGACTAGCCAGATTAGATCTCTTTTTCAGTTTAGGTCGAAGAGGTAGAAGAAACAAGCAATACATCGCTCGATCTTCATTTGCATAGATAATGGAGTCATTTGACAAGAGGGATACTTCCTCGAAAAAAACTAACGTTTGGGAAGATTTGGGTTCACCGCGTTGCATAATTGCACCGATGGTAGATGCGAGTGAATTGGCATGGAGATTGCTTAGTAGGCGACACGGTGCCCAGCTCTGTTATACGCCGATGCTACATTCCACCGTGTTTTGTCGGGATCCCAAGTATAGACGAGAAGCTCTCGCTAGCACTAGTGAAGATCGTCCTTTAATTGTACAGGTCTACATTAATCATAAAATTACAATTATGTTACAATAAATTTTTTATTGGGCTTTGCGTTTTTCAAGATTTCAAAGGAATATTTTTGTTTTCTCGTTATTTTTTATATAAAAATATTTACATTAATTTTTGTGCAATATTTTTTCCAGTTTTGTGGCAATGATCCAGATGTACTATTGGAAGCTGCACGTTTAGCTGAACCATACTGTGATGCAATAGATATCAATATTGGTTGTCCACAGGCAATTGCAAAACGTGGACATTATGGAGCATTTTTACAGGATGATTGGATTTTGTTAAATAGAATTGGTATGCATATTTTTGACTTATAGCATACTTATATGCACTTATTTATTTAAAGAGCTTTCATATGTTAATAATGATATATTTCTTGTATATAGTGTCGACTTTAAAGAATGGATTGCATATACCTGTCACCTGTAAATTACGAGTGTTCTCAGAAATCAATCGTACTGTGGAATATGCTCGTATGCTACAGGATGCAGGTGCTAGCTTACTTACTGTTCATGGACGTACGAGAGAGCAAAAGGGACCATTAACTGGATTAGCATCTTGGGAACATATTAAAGCCGTAAGGTATTCCTTCTTATTCTTCATTGATTCAATACTAGTCTTTAATTTTTAAAGATAATTATATTGAGTTATGAGAAAATATACAAAATTTCTTTTTACGTTATGCTTTAAAATAATTGTTGTGTCTCATCCGATAATAGATATAATTAAAGTATATCAAAAACTTTTTTTCATTATCTTATATTGATAAATTTACAAATATAACTTAATCTGCTTGCTATGTTGTCAGCAAAAATAGATTTTTGATCAAGATTTATAACTATTTATTAACTTATCAATATTTGAAGGATTTTAATAATAATTTGTATTATCAAATGTGAGTGTAATGTTATATAAAAAAAAGTTAATTTATTTTTTTCATATAGGAAAAGAATAAGTCAAAAAGATTGCATAAAAAGAATCCATGATGTTCACTCAATCCAAGAATCCATGATTTTCACTCAAAAAATTATTTTCCTAAAGAAATAAAATCCCAAAAAATAATTTTCCTACAAAACATACTAAAAAATAAGACTAAAAAAATAAAACCTCAAAAAATAATTTTCCTAAAAAAATACTAAAAAATAAAATATCAAAACTAAATATGAAATAATTACAATTAGCCAAGTACTTAAAAGTAATTCATGAGCAATTTGTAAATTTGAATAATATTTGTCATGAAATCAATCTTACATTGTAGAAATATTATACATAAATTCTCTCTAAGAAATTAAAACGCATTTTGTCTTCATTCAGAGAAACTTGATTCTTGAAATATTTAGAATCGATAATATGTACATCTACTAGTTATCTATAGAGATCTATCTATCTATAGAGGATATGGACCTCATATAGACATTTATTAGATATCTATTAGATAAATTTTTTCGTGTGTGTGTATATCATTATAATAATTAGTCATGCTGGAAAAAATGATTTATATATATGCAAAATTGAGGAAAAAAGAAAAAAAAATGATAAAAGGAACAAAAGAAAATGTAAAGAAAAAAAAAACAGTGAAGAAGAAAGATAAAAGAAGAAAGAGAGAAAAAGAATATTTTTTTATTTTAATTTCTTAATAAAACAAATTCTTAATTAAATGTTATTTTTAATATTTTACATAAATATTATTTTATCAGTCTTTGTTATCATTTCTTTTTTAATTATTATTAACTTGACACAGTAAAGTAAATATTGTTATAAGCGGTTAACAAATTATTTTATATTAAATCAGAGATGCTGTGGAAATTCCCGTGATCGCTAATGGTAACATACAATGTATGCAAGACTTACAAAGATGCATTGAAGAAATCCAAGTGCAGGGTGTGATGTCAGCCGAAGGGAATCTTTATAATCCATATATATTCGAATCTCGATACCCCGCTTGTTGGGAGCCTGCTCTGGAATATTTAGAACTTGTAGAACAATATCCAGCACCAGCTTCATATATTCGCGGTCACTTATTTAAGTTATTCCATCATGTGTACGTATTGATCTTTTAGTATCTACTATTATACAGTCTATTCTAGCGGATTAATAAAAAATTGATTTAAGCAAATTTTTTTTGAAAATATTAAAAATTGATTGAAATTGTTTTCATAGAAATTTAAACAGTACGTCAGCATATATTTTAAACCTTAGATATTTAGCTTTTCTTTATTCATTATATATACAAAATTTACTATATATACAATATATACACAAACTCCACTATATATACTATATATATAAATCTTTGTGCATAAAACGTGCTCAAAAATATATAATTCAGCAGTGCATTATATTACTTTTCGAGTAATTGTCTGAAATGAAAAAAAATTCCTAGTTTTATTCCGTAAGATATTTTTGGATACTAAATTAAAAAAAAAAGGTATTTTAAATTAGGTAATTTAATTGCGGTGAAAATTTTCTATTTTTTCAAGGATAGAAAATATTAAATATTAATTTTATTAAATTTTAATTAGTATTCTCAAAAGTATTCTTTTTAAAAAAATTGAAATTATTAATTTTCATGATATCAGACACACTAACTTTGAAAGCAATATTTTGGGAAAAGAGCACTAAAGTTTTACAAGCCTATTTGAAGATGCGCACGCTTTTGTTCAAATATCATAATTTCAGGAAATATAAAAAAATCGATTTTTTTTAACTCTCTAAAGTAGACTAGATTCTTAATCGTAGCAATCATGATTTGTATCTCATAATTCCTCATTGTGCAAACAGCATGCTTTTAATTAGAGAGTAGATTTTGTTTAGCAGAAAATCGAGAGGAGAGAGAGAATTTGGCAACAAACTCGAGCATGGAAGCTTTCAAAAATGTTGTATATACCTTAAGAGATCGTTATTTACCATATCATGAAGGACATTTGACATGGCAAACAGAAAAGACAGGCAATAATTTGATATTTAAATAAAGATTATTTGTATTTATTATATTTATATTTATACATATGTCTCTTTTAATGTTTCTTATAGATTACAATTTGAAGTTACCACCATGGTTGTGTCAACCTTATGTACGAGAATCTCCACAAGAACATATACAAAAATCACAGGTAAACAAGCATATATTCATATGCAATATTTTCTCATTGTGCCATAATTTAATATTTCTTGAAAATAACAATAAGAGTTTTTAGGAAGATGCATTTCGAAAAAGGGAATACAAAGACGAGGATGGAAATGAAATATCGCGGAAACGTTCAAAGAAGCTTAAACGAATAGCACGTAGACCGAATAGGGTAACATCTGTTTCTAAGAGAAGTTCAGATCGATGTCTCACTTGTCCAAATCCTTTGGTTTGTTAAATCTCTATATAATTTTATATTTCTCATTTCATTTCACTATTTTGTTGAGAAATATTTTACATAATTTAAATTGCAGGGTTTTAAATGTGAATATAAATTATGTAGACAATGTTGTAGAAACAAATGTTACATAGAAAATTTAGACTGTGCTGGCCACAGAAATCTAACCAAAACAAGGAGACAAATGGCAAAAGAATTTGAAGCAAAACGTAAAAGCATTGGAAATACAATAACGCTATGTTAAGATATTTCAAATAAAACTATATATATTTTGTTCTCTGTGAATGTCATTATCTTCCTATAAGAACAAATTTTCATAATTTTATTAGGATTTTTCTTTAACTTTTTAAATTTAATATTAAACTCAAGTAGTCTAGTTTTGATTAAACTTATGATCTGTTTTATATAATTGAATTTTATATAATTAATGAGAAAAAGAGAGAAATTATAAAAAGCAGATAAATCCAAAGTTTATAACGTAATAAAACTTTGTACTATTTCTTTGAAGAGTCTATTAATGTAAAATTACCATTACACAGAAGTTGCTGAAGCAATAGATGCAAAAATAGTCAGTAAGCTACTCTTTTTTAGCCTCTCATAAAGAGATATATTTTCCTCCTTTTTTTCCTTATTAGTCCAATATTTCTTGCTTGAGAGTATCAATACCATCAATAGAGGAAGATGAAGTAACGAAAATCGAAATAATCTTCTAGAATTAGCACTGTCTGAATGGTTATTGAATTTCAAGGCTAAAAGTAAGAGCATTGTTTAAATATTAAAAATATCTCCAACATAAATACATACAGATATACATAGTTATATATATTTTATACACATATGTTGCATGTTTTTTATAAAATATGCTTAATTATAAAATTCTTCAATATTCATTATTGTTTTATAGAAAAACTTAATTTTTTGTAGAAAATTTGAATTTGTAAAGTTTGCGACATATATATTAAATATAGATAATTAGATATCATTAAAGTTATTTATGAAATTATAATATTAATATATATATTTTTTATAAAATTATACAAAGCATATATGTTACCTAAATAAAGAAAGTATGCATTGATTGGTGTTGAAGCCAGTACAAACCACCAATGGGTTAAATCCAATATAGGAGCTAAGTAACACAGAGTCATTAATGCTATTGTATATCTTACAGTTGTTCTACGACATAAATTTGGATTTGTAACAGCCATCATTTGATAGCCAGCACGTGAATAATCTGGTCTCAAGTTCCATGACAGAGCATTAAAATGTGGAAACTGCCACATGTACAAAATAGCAGGTAAAATCCAAGCAGCTGGCATGAGTATATCACCAGTGCAAGCTACCCAGCCCATGAGAGGGGGTATTGCTCCTACTATAAAAAAAAAAAAAAAATTACAACTTGAAGAATATACATAGAAAACATACTTACCAATAGAACCAATCCATGTATTAACAATACTGATGCGTTTCATAGGAGTGTAGAAGAGTGTATATAAAATAATATTAGCAGAACCTAGCATCGATGTCACACTGTTCACTTCATAGTAGAGTATTGATAATCCAACAATACCAGATATTGTTGCAAATGCTACTGCATGAGCAGGCCTAATGATATATTCAATTATATTATTATTTAAAATATCAGTTAAATAATTAAATTATATAAATTTAAGCCTTTCAAAATAAAAAAAATGCATCTAAAATGACTCACGTCAAATGACCACATACTAATACTCGATTTTTTGTTCGTGACATTTGTGCATCAAATGGAACTTCAAAAAATTGATTAATTGTATTTGCTGCAGCAGAAACTAAGCCTGTGCCAAGGGAACACATCGTAAATGTGTAGAAATCAAATGGTGCAGGAGCTAATGCATATCCTGCCATAGTTGTTGCTACAACAAGAGCTATAAGTACAAAATAACTAATTTAATAAATATTTATTATAATTACGACTTAATTGTACTATGTTGTTTTAACTAGAACGTTACATTTTAATTTACTACAGCTTAAAAATCTGATAATGTTTGTTACATACATGTCAATTTAATTTTTGACAATTTAAGGTAGTGCTTATGAAGCATAGTATAATTGACCATTATAGATTTCCATTCTGACTTTTCTACTTTTAATGGATCTTTTTTCATCTCATATGCAACTTTTTTCTTAGTAGGAAAAGGAACTGTTGTTACTGCACTAATCTGCAATGGATCATATTTTTCATCCATCATTTGTTTTTGTTCTTCCATATGCAAAGTTTTCATTGATTTTTGCCTTAGGAAGCCAGAACACTAGGATTCAAATTTCTTTAAATGATATAGAGCAGTATAGCAAATTTTATATTAACTTCAATGTTACAAACCATGATAGAAAACTTGGGCACAAAATTGCATGATACGTGCCGATATACTTTCATTGAATGAATAATAAATAACATGATAGCTCTAGACTTCTAATTAACTTATCTCCATTGATATAACTGTGAAATAAAATAATGAATAAGAAGTAATTCAAATTTAAAATATAAATACAAGTATGGAAAAATTTTTTCTCTCTCTCTCTCTCTCTCTCTTTCTCAACAAATGTTTAATCTGGTTTAACTAATAATAATTCATTATATCACTGATAATAATTTTGCACATACCTCTTTATATAATAACATAATTCTTATTATTAATATATATTTGCTGTTATATAATTGCATTGATAACCAAGAGCATTTCCTTTTCTGATTGATTAGATTTTTGCAATATTCGCCCATACATGGCTCATATCATACAATAATTACGAATTGGAAATTGGAAGTCACAAAAACAAATCTCTCTCCTCTCTCTACTAGTTTATATCACAGTGGATGCGTTCCGATTCTTATATTGGC